>JAQZBX010000800.1:0-27050 GCA_029593785.1 Cabassous unicinctus
ACTCCAGAAGAATGTGTATTCTGTTTTTATTGAATGAAGTATTATATATATGTCTGTTAGTTCTGGATAGTTTAGAGTATCATTCAAATCTTGTCTTTACTTACTGATCTTCTGACTAGATATCCTATCCATTAATGCAAATTGTGTATTGCAGTCTCCTACTATTAAAGTAGAGTCATCGATTTTTCCCTTCAAATATTTCAGTATTTGCTTTATATATTTCAAGCTCTACTGTTAGATGCATATATTAAAAATTGTTTAATCTTATTCAATTGTCAACTTTCTCTCCGTTTTCAGTATATAGTGACATCTTTGTCCCTTATAACTATTTTTGACTTAAAGCCTATTTATCTGGTATTAATATGGCTACCTCAGGTCTCTTTGGGTTACCATCATCCTGGTATATTTTATCCATCCTTTCACTTTCAAACTGCTTATATCTTTGAATAAATATCTTACAGTCATCATATATTTGGGCCACACCTTTTTTATCTATTCTGAGGATGTCTGCCTTGACTGGAGAGTTTGATCCATTTATATATAAATTTAACCCTGATAATGCAGGACATTCTTTTCCTATTTTGTCTTTTTATATTCTATAGCTTTTATTCACTCAATTCTTCTGTTAATGCCTGCTTTTATACTTATTTGAATTTTACTGCTATTTTACTGCTATATCATATTGTATTGAGTGTCTTCTCTGTATATCTAGATATATTTCCATCTATTTCAACTGGTTGTCATGGAGATAAAATTTAACATCCTAAATAAATAACTATATTTCATTTATCAAATTAATTTCAATAACATGCCCATATGCTTTTCTTTTACTCCTCTGTCCACCTCACCTTTTTTTGTACCTGTTGCCTCATATATCTTTGTGCATTGTGTATACATAAACATAGATTTATAATTACTTTTTATGCATTTCCATTTTAACATCAGTATGAAGTAAGTCCTGGAATTACACACCAAACAATACACTACAATATTACTGACATTTTATTGACCAAATGTTTACCATTAGCATAGGGCTTTATTTCTTGCTGTTTTGTATCACTGTCTAGTGTCCTTTCCTTTCAATCTGACAAGTTCCTTTAGCATTGCTGGTAGTGAAGGTTTAGACATAATGAACTCCTATAGCTTTTGTTTATTTGGGAATGTCAATCTCTCCCTCATTTTGGAAATAAAGTCTTTCTGGTAAAAAATTCTTGGATGACAGATTTTTCTCTCAGCACTTTAAGTATGTCATTCCAGTCCCATCTTGCCTTTATGGGTTCTAATGATAAATCAACACTCAATCTCATCGGGACTCTCTGGTACATAATATGTTGCAGTTGTCTTGCAGCTTTCAGAACCCTTCCCCTGTCTTTGCATTCACTAGTGTGATCAATATATGATGGGGCATAATTTTCTTCATGTTTACCCTGTTTGGTTTTCTCTGGGCTTCTTGATTGTGCATATTCACCAATTTTGTTATGTTTGAGAAGTTCTCTGTCATTATTTAATTTAATATTCCTTCTTCCCCTTTCTTGCTTCTCCTTGTAGTACTTCCATAATGTATATATGGTATGCTTGTTGATTTCCCAGAGGTGTCTTATGGTGTTTTCACTTTTTCATTTTTTTCCCTTTCTGCTCCTAAGTTGGATTCATTTGATGTGTCTTGTCTTTGAGTCCAATGATTCTTTCTTCTGCCAGCTCCAATCTGCTCTTGAATACTTTCTGAGAATTTTCCATTTGAATTATTGTGGTCTCCAACTCCAAAAGTTCTCTTTGGTTCTTTATATTAAATTTTCCATCTTTTATAAGACTCTTGTTTTGCTCATTCATACTTTTCCAGATATTCTTTAGTAATTTCTCTGCATTTTCCTTCTTCTCCATGAGCATTTTTAAGATTATTTTTTAAAGGCTTTGTCTGGTACATTCTGGTTTCCTTTTTTGTGTTTTCTGAATTTTATTCTTTCCTCTTTTTTTGGCACATTTCCTGTATCTTTATCTTTTATTCTTTTGTTACACACTGTGTAATTGAATATTTTAATATCTTAAGTTTGATTTACTCCCTGGGATGTCTGTTTCTTGATTTATTACCAGCTGGTGACCAGACAGAGATGTTCTTGCTCTTCAGGCTTTTTATCAGAGGGTCTGCCCAAGGTGAATGTATGGTGCAGGGTTTTCTGTGTCTCTCCTGGCTTGTGACTATTCCTGGGCTTTTGTTAGTTGTTTTGGAGTTACTCTGTTTATATGATTTTAATTGTCCCTTCTGTTTCCCAGGAGACAGATCTGACTCTCCTGGATGTTTGATGGTGGCAAGTCATTACCTCAGATTGTCCAACTCTATAATTTCTTATACTCAGTTTGGTTTTGCCTGTAGGATAAATTTATGGGGATTTTTATGCCCAGGAAGACTTTCCCTTCTCAGTATTTTCTGGCAAATTCATTGCCATCCATCCAAAAGTGGTTTCTGATCACTCCAAAGGGCATTGGAAAGGGGATAAGGAAGGGCACCAAGAGATTCCATGACTCCACAAAGCTAAGGTTCCTTGGCCTTCCTACAAATGCAGTCCCTCAACTCACTCTCCCCCACAGCCCTGAGCAAGCATCACATTTTAAGACTCCTTTTTCACAGCCTTTTTCTGGGAAGATTTGAAACAATGGCTGCTATTTCCTTTGTCTGGAGTGGGTTGAAACAATGGCCACCCTCAGAGCAGTGCCTTTAGTAATCTGAAGTCACAATCAAAAGCCATCATTAATTTTTAGCTGTACCCACACTAATTTTCACATCCTTTTCTGTCTCCAGATTGTTAGCCAGGGGTTGGATCTCTTCTTGCCCTTCTTCAAGAATCAGGGATGGGTGACACTAGTCACCAAATGTAGAGAGCAATTTACTGTTCTTTACTGTAATTTTTCACTTTCTTCCTTCCTCTATTTCCTGAATGATGTATAGTATCCTTTTTGCCTCTGGAGTTTTACAATAATTGTTTCAAACACTAGTTGCCCTGTTAATCATTGTTACGGTGGAACGACTGAGTCCTGAAAATCCCTTCAACATCTTCCAACAATTCCTGTTCTTTACAAATTATTTTTTATTTGGGTTTTTTGATTTTTTATCCTTGAGTTGTAGGATTCCTTTATGTAGTCTCAAATGTTAAAACCACATTGGATATTAGTTTCCAAATATTTTCGCTATTCATACATTATATTTCACTTTCATAAACAAGTCATTTGATGAATAAAATAGTTTAATTTTGATGAAGGCAAAGTATTCTAATTTTCTTTTCTTGCTTGTGCTTTGGGTGTAATGTACAAGAAACCATTGTGTAACATAAGATCCTGAAGATGCAGTCTTATGTTCTTTTTAGTGGTTTTTAATCCTTATTCTTATATTATGTGTTTGATACATTCTGGATTGGATACCATACGATCCATCCAAATTTTACACTCTATAGCTGTTGGTATAATCACAGAGTTATTCATTCATCAGCACAATCAATATTAGAGCATTTTTGTTTGTCCAAAAGGAAACACATTCTCCCAACAAACTATGGCTTTAGTGAATAGAAATATTTGATTACTTTTTGTTAAATATGAAAATAAAAGAGAGAGAATTATCCTAAGTGACAGAAACAAATACTGTGACAGACACAAATACTGGATGCCTTTTATTCTTTTCTTGCCTAATTGCTCTGGCTAGAACTTCCAGTACAAAGTTGAATAACAGTGGTGATGATGGATATCTTATCTTGTTTCTGATCTTGGAGGGAAAGCTTCCAGTCTTTCACAATAAAGTAGGATATTAGCTGTGTGTTTCTCATATATGCCCTTTATGATGTTGAAGAAATTTCCTCCTATTCCCAGTACTCTAAATGTTTTTATCAAGAAAGAGTTCTGGATTTTCTCAAATGAGTTGTCTATAACATTTAGATTGTGGGAAAGTCCCAGAACTAAACCCACTTAGAAATACCCTCCAAGAAAACCCCCAAAATGGCCTGAAAATAGCGCTCCGGGAATGACTCCAAGAAATCGCAACTGAGAACGCAGGCCATATATGGCAAGCGCAAGTGCCGAGGTCATTGACGCTAGTGCCCCGTCAGCTAGTTGCTAAGCAATGCAACCCCTGCAGCCAATCACCAAAAGACACGACTCCCCAAAATCCGTATATCTTCCTCACCTTCAACACAATAAACGGACTTGCTTATCTCCCATTAAGGCTGTCTCGAGTCTCATTCTCGTCTGTGTGACTGTGTGTCTGTGTGACTAAATGTGTCTGTGTGACTGAAAGTCTGTCCTCTTACCCCTGCTGCTGCGCCAAAGCTTTTGGGTGCGGCGGGAGGCAACTCGCCAGAGTTGAAAGCCACGAGCCTGCTGCTGTGCCGCTGGTCAGGAATAGACAGGAGCGACAACATTAGATGAGCATGAGTTCATTTATTAATGCATTGGTGTATTATATTAATTTATTTTCTTATGCTGAACTTCACTTGCATACCTGGGAAAAATCTGGCATAAGAACATTTTCTTTCATCTACTTATGTAAGAGCCTTGTCAGAATTTAAGTGCTATGGTGTTGCTGAAATGCTGCCCTCTCTTGATTTTATTTTTGGTATGGAGAGGATTCATGTAATTTGGACTTTACTGTAGACAAACTCTGGCAATTTGCCATATCTATCATCTTAAGGGCAAGCAATTCTTCTCCAAATTAATATTCATAGTAATTGTTCACTTTAAAGTAATTTAGGTACATTTCTATGGTTTTTCAAGCCAACATTTCTTTGCCTTTTATTTGATCATCATTTAACATATCTGTGATTTTACTTGCAATCCTGAAATTCAGGTTATACTTGCAAATTAATATTTCTTAATTTATTTCCATCTCCTTAGCTATAAGGTAAGGAGAAAGCCAATTTTCAAAATTAAAATTTTGTTAAATTTTTTCATATGTTCTAAGAATTCTCATTAAAATAATTTTAGCACAGGTGTGAACCATGCTCCCATGTATATCTTGACTGGATCCAAGGATCCCCTTAAGACTTGCAATTTTTCTAGAGGTTCTGAAAGGCAGTGTCCTCTAACAGACCTGGTCCAAGGAAGATTAACCATAGTGCCATGAGTTGTATATTGGTCATTCTTCATATTCACTTGTGGATATCTGGACCAACTTGTGAAAACAGAAAGGCCATCCAACTTACATAAACTTTAAACTTTCTACTAGACAAAACTATGCTTCATGATATATTTAAGAAAAATATGTATAATATGTGATATCCTCTTTACTGTTACTACTTAAACAGAGGCACTGACAGCAAGGGGGTATTTATGAGATGACTGAGAAATACAAAAGAGTGCCTAATTGGCTTACACAGATTAAGATCATATTTTGACAACACAGTATCATTTCTGCCCTATCTTTCAGCTTCCATGAACTAGGTTACCTTGAATATCATCCTGATATTTTAGGTTTATTTCCATCTGATATGAGGTGTTTGTAAGAAAAATGAAAGGTGGAAGAGATCAAACTATAGTGGTATTGCAATAATGGGGAGACTCATGTCTTTCAGTAAGATAAGGTTTTTGCATCATCTTATTGGTATTGCCCTGAGAATCATTCACTATTTGAATATCTTCTTTCCCCATGATTCCAGCACTTTCATGACCATGACGTCCATTAGAAATTGTAAGAGATAGTGAGGGTTTTATTCAATATTAGCTTCTGAAATTCCAATGGCTAGTAGGCACTATTTTCTGCTTAAAATATACAGAATACTTTCTGATTTCTGAACAAAACACTAATAACTTAAAAATGAAATTATACTCACCGTATTTCTCAAGATGGGTATATCCATACATAATGTACTAACAAATGAATTTTAATTTTGAATTCATTGGTTAAGTTGTAAATTTGACACATCTATTAAAATATGAACTATAGGATATATGCCAACATGCATTATCTTATTCTGCTGCTGAATATATTCTCAGAACAGTTCTGTACATCCCAGAAATTATATGAAAACTAAACATAATACTTTTACCATGTGATACATTGCTTGCTAAAATGGTACAAATTATCTACTTTTCACCATATCTATGAATCTCATAATATGGCTTTGAATCTTTCCCTACAAGGAATGGAACCCTTTTCAATAACTGAATGCATGTTGGATTTCTGGCTTGTTTTTTGCTAGAAGAAGAATATGGAAGTGCCACCTTTTAGAATAAGCCTCAAGAAATCTTGGATTTTTCTAGTCACTCTTTTGGAAACATGCCCAATTTGCATGAGAATAGGCATGGCCTAGGATCCCAGAGTTTACAAGACTATATGAACAAAAGCTGAGACTCCTTAGCCCCAAACATGCAGACAGCCCATTCTATGTTAGAAACCTGCCTACCTGATTTTTAGCTGTTTGTAGATAGACAATAAAGCCAGCCAAAGGCAGTCAACCACTCAACAGATCATTATTTCCATAATCAATAACAAATAGTTTCATGTCAATAAAACTTGATATGATTTTTTACTCAGAAATTGCCAATTAATATATTGAGAATCTAGAAAGTGTGAGGTTGATATATTTGAAAACACATGCTGCTTTGTGAAAAGTTTTAGAAATTCAGAAACATGTTTTTCAATTTTGTCAGAATTATTTGGCCTATAACAAATATTTGGATGCTATTGTATTGTGTGCATTGTTCTGGGAACTGGATCATGTGATATCTTAATGTATTTCCTAATATGACTGTACTTCATTCATAAAATTAAAAAAAAATTAGAGTAATGCAAGAGCATTAGAGAATTAACTAAAAATTAGAGAAAATGAAAAGAATGACTTTATTATATTTTATATTTGTTACTGAGATTTTGAAATATGCCTCCTTATATTTTGGGTATAAATATTTCAAATACTGAATATATCTGTCACAACTCAATTTTTGCATGTCCAAATCATTTTGTAAGTTAGATTTAAAGCAAATATAGTCTTATGCCACTCAGTTCATAATGTATGAATTCCAGTTTTTGACAGTATGATTACCTGAAGAATTGTGCAGGGTTTTTGAATGGTAAGACAGAGCAAAATATTCTGAAATGTTCTTCAGTAGAATCCATAGGACCAGTATCGTCCACAGCATATGACCATCAATAGCTATATCTGCAGGCAGCTACCCTACCCACAAGCCAAAAGCAGAACTATATCCAGGAAAACCACAACCATGGCACAGGTCACTGTAGTAGTTGCTGTAGTAGCACATGTTGTCAAGAGAGGAAGGCTCAAATGAACAGAATGAAATCAGTTTCCTGAATTGAATGTCATGGAAGGGCTAAACACAGACAATGTTGACCTCATATTTCAGGTTAATTAGCAGCAGAATTCCATATGAATCTCCTCTTTCTTTAAGTGAAGTGAGTTTCTCAGAGCCATAATTTTTATTTATGATGCTTGAGTTCTCACAAACTAATCTCCAGCCTTAGTAAGAAGTTTCTATTTATTTTGAAAAATCTTGTACATTCTATGTGAATTCTCCGTGAAGATATTTCCTATATTTGACTAGGTACCATGGAATTCTGTGGGCCTGCAACACCTTATAGAGGCTTTTTTTCATGGCTCCATTTGATGAATGTTAAATTCCACTTCATAATTAAATATGATGTGGGTGTTTAGGAAAGGAAAGTTACTTGATTATTTTACTTTTCTTCATTAATATAAGATGTTTCCACACATTCAGAAGATACGTTGGTAGAAACTTATGTCATTTTTCCATTTTTCTGTCACAGTGTAATCAAAACCCACTGACATAAATATGTGTAAAGAGGAATTCTTAGACCAATTTTCCTAATAGAGGTCTTTCTCTTTCCTCCCTCCTTTTCACCCTGATAAGTTCCTAGAGTCTCCTTTACTCCTTCAATTTCCTGGTGGGTATTTCTGCACGTTGTACCCACAGGATACCTGAATAATAGCAGAAGGGGACCCACGTGCAATATGACAGGTGTTCCTTATGATGGGGAACCAACTGGGTGCATTGTTCTTGGTGTATGAAGAAAAAAAATTTTTGTCCTCTTTAAGAGGCATTGTATTACTTTGCCAAGGGTTGCTATGCAAAGCACCAGAAATGGGATGGTTTTTATAATGGGTATTTGATTTTGTCTAAAAGCTTCAGTTCTGAGGCTGTGAAAAGTCCAAATCAAGGCACCATCAGAGATCCTCTTTCATCAGATTAAGCTACTGTGATCCTAGTGGTCACCAGTAGCCGACTGTGATTCCAGCCCCTTGGAAAGCAAAAAGGAGGCTGATCTCCGCTGAGGTCTCTGCCTTCCCCTCCGAATCTACCCTCTATCGGAGCACAGCTATGGACCACCAGCCATAGGACTTGTCTCTTTCTGGACCTCCTCACTCAATCTCAGCCACTCTGCTCTCTTCCTGAGTTCAGCTGTGTCTATCACGCACATGGCTGGTCTCTTCAGGCTTGAACAGCTCCGAGAGCCCATCTGCTTTGGGGGACTCATGCTTAAAATTTGGCTGCTAGTGATCCTCAGAGTCATTTCTCATAGAGCAGGATCAAAAATGTCAGAGCTCCGTTTTCCTCTGCTTGTCTCTCTGTGTGTCTTTGTTTATATCGGACCTAGCAAGAGGGTGGATACCCAAGCAGGCTCCATTCTCACTGGTGTAAGACAATCAAAAGCCCTAAAGTTATCTTATCAAGTAATTTAATCAAATGCCCCTTAAATGAAATTAAGGCAATCAAATGGCCCCACATCCACATGAATGGATGAGTTTAAGAACTTAATCTTTTTCTGGGAGTCACAAAATTCAACCTGTCACAAGCATACAGGTTCCACATTTCCCTGTTTAAATAAACATTTTATTTCATAATGGAGATGCTTTTTACCAACACTGACAGTATTAAAGTTTGGGAAATTAGAGATACTTTGAACCTCAAAGAGGCTGTGGTATTTGTGCAATTTAGTAAAGTCTCCTGCACTAATGGTATGTATGTAACACCACTCATTAAATGTATTATTTATAATATATGAAGGTATTAATGGAGTTTTTGCCATTGGGTATAAAAATGTAACCTTGCTCTATATCAGTAGTTTATTAGGCAATTTTAACTGCTCAATGCAATTATTTTTTCTATTGAAACAGAAAAATTTCAGTGTAGTATATTTTTTGTCCATGTATTAATAGGCATAAGAATGAAGTATGAAACACATTGGAGTCAAAGCCCAGTACTTTCCACGGCTATTGAATTACTCTTTCCTTCTGAACTGACCCTTTGAATGATCTTATCTATTGCCATTTAGAGAAAGTGAATCATATGGATATGGAAATTCTGTAGAGAGAGAAATGTTTAGACCTATGAATAGGTAACCTTTGCTCAGATCTTAAACTTCTAATAAATTATGGATAGCAAATACTCTTAATTCATCTTATGATCCAGTTTTTAAAGTTATCTAATATACATTTACAATTTTCCAAGTATTTCCTGGCAGCACATCTTGATCTTAAAGAATAATGTCTGCAATGTCAACATGTTGATATTTCAAAAAGACTAAGAGTTTATCAATCATTTGGGCAAAAGTTTTCCATTTCTTGAAGTCCAAACTGACATCAATTTTAAATATAAATGATCTTTCAATTTGCTGATATTATAATTCCTTTGATTTTTTTCTCTGATAGGTTTGGAGGACATTTATATACACTTTCATATCTTCAAACTAGAAGTTGGAAATATAACACTCATAACCACCATTCTGTGAAAGTGGTGATCTAATTTCTTATGTTGGATGTATTGATATGGTCATGAGGAGGTTATTTTGTTTGGAGACTTGAAGACAATCACAATATGCAGACCCACTTTGTGTGCTCAATCAGATACGGGATGAGCCTTAAACACAGAAGGGTGTAATGTGGAAAATCGAAGTACAACCATATGAAAGCATACCTAAACATCCAAATCTAGTGTAAATGGAAAGAGACAAGACAGAAGGGCATAAAATATGATGATGGGAAATAGTATTGTCTAAGTTTGCTCTACCAAATACCAAAGACTTCCTAGCTGAAACAACCTAAAATTATATTTTCACAATTTAGTAAGTTAGAAGTCCAAAATCAAGGTGTTCAAAGACCATCCATTCTCTTTAGACTATAGTATTCTAATGGTGTTTGTGGGTAATCCACAACTCAAATTCTAGCTCCAATATATGGCAATAATTCTCCTATGTTATAATCTCCAACTACTCTCCAAATTTCCTCTGCTTATGGACTTCTGTCAAATGTGGAGTAATAAAAAATACAAATAAAAAGACAGAAGGTTCTGGCATGAGGTAATTGGATAAAGGCAATGACAATTTTCAAATATTGTGTAAGAGAGGCAGACCACAACACACTTGAATCTTCTTTCTGAAGAACTGATCATATGACTGGTATTTTAGGCTAAATTAGACTTTTGGGAGAAAAAACTGTGCAGAAGTTACCCTCTTAATATCATTTACAAGCAAGAAATGGTGAAATAAGCAAGAAAACCAATCATATTCAAAAAGAGATTAAATTTATTGAAAGAATTGCATAGATATCAAAGAAAACATTTTGCTGAATTTTTAAAAATTTTCTTTATGAGAAATGAGACAGATATAGGAATAGAAACAAAGAGATGATACTATAATTCTTTCATTATAATCTAGAGTTTGATTGTTTCTTTTTTGCAGACAGTGGATAAGATCAACAAATCATGAAGCAGATGCTTCACAAATGGAAAATCCAGTAGATCCAGGGGCTCAATAGAATCCATATGGCCAGTATCTTCCGTAGTAAGATGGGCGGTAGCAGCCATATCCATAGCTTCCGTAATACAGTGGGTGGTAGCAGCCATATCCATAACCCCCATAGCCATGATAGCCACAGCCATAGCCACAGCCCAGATCATCATAGCCATAGCCACAGCCCAGGCCACCATAGCCGTAGCCCAGTCCCCCACAGTAGTTGCTGTAATAGACCATGGTGTCAGGAGTTGACAGTTGAAGTGTGGGAGAGGAAGAGATTGTCCTGATTGTGAATATTATCATTTCTGAAAGACCTTTTATACTTCCTCTGTGTAGGTGTGGCAAACCACATGCAGTGTTGCCCTCATTATAAATTATTTTTAATCACAAACACCACCACCAACAAAACCATCATAAAACTCGTGTCATTGGACAATGTGAAGCCTTCATAGCTAAGATTACTGTCCTACTGTATCAAGATTTTCGCAGTC
Source organism: Cabassous unicinctus (assembly GCA_029593785.1). NCBI lineage: Eukaryota > Metazoa > Chordata > Mammalia > Cingulata > Chlamyphoridae > Cabassous > Cabassous unicinctus. The sequence continues at coordinate 11,239 of JAQZBX010000800.1, forward strand.
AAAAAGGTGCCTTGAATGCCACATACTTGACATGGTTTAAAGCTCTTAGTCACTGAAACTTAAGTTTAAATTCCATGATAGTACTCTATAATCAAGAATCTATGTAATCCACAAATGATTCATTTATTTTGGTTGGTGTTGCTTACCAATATCCTCAATTTCATTGACCTGATGTGGACTAGAGAATGCCTAACTTTAGATTCTTAAATTTTCTTTGAAAGATAATTATCATTATTACCATACTGGTTACAGGGGGCAACTGAGAACCAAAGATCTAAAGTAATAGGCTGATTATCACACATTGAAATCTGCAGTTAAGATTTGAACCCAGAGAGCTGATTTCAGAACATTTATCTACTGTGTTCTGGTGTCTACCCACAAAGTCATTTTACTATGCACATAACTTTAGAGGGGTTTTTAATTTGTCATCTAATTCAGCTCTAAACTTAAATGCTATAATATTTGCCACTATTAACCTATTTTCCTAGTCGAAGATATTTTGTCAAGAAGGACCTGTTTGTTGGTGAAAATCTACTAATTTCCATGAAAATGTATCTTGACAGAATTACTTTTTATAATAAAGGCATACCTGTCCTCACCTTTTGGCGGAACATAAACATCAAAATATATTCGAATTTAAACGAAATTTTTTCATGAAAATGATACTTCACAAATAAATCACAATTTTATCCTGCATCTAGCACTGGATTCAGGACTTAAATTTAAAATCATAGTGAATATATTTAGCATGTTTAAATGTGTGATAAAAGAAATATTGACATAAGTGAGAAAATTTCATTTTTTTTTTTCAGGTCTGGTGATCTAAAATTTTAAATATTGACTTCTATCAGGAATATCATGAAACCCAGTTATATCTTTCTTTAGATTTTAGCAATAAACTACCAGTGATGTGAAAATGAGGAGGTGAATTTCTAAAGGAAAACATATTGATTGAGAGTAAAAAGAAGCTCAAGGTTAATTTAGACTATTGTGACATTTTGAATGTCAACATAAAGAAAGTAAAATTATTAGTTGACTGGAACAGGTCAATGTTAGTCCACGGAAAATGCTTCTGCCATAAAGACTTACTTTAGAAGGATAACTTAAAGATCTGGTGTGAATAGGGCTTTGAAAAGGAGACAATTGATTTTCATTAATTGGTTCAGTTGTAGCTAAACAAGGCATCTAACCTGTGATGTGAGACTATGCCATAAAACCTGGAGACAACAGATACTCAGATGTATCCTGCAAATCATCTGATAGCATGACATGTATGTTGATTGGATTCAAATACACTGAGCCATGTAACAAATACTTTCCCAAGAAACTGTGTAAACTGAAGTCACCTACACTCCCAAGTGCCGAAGCTACTGTACATAGAAGTGTGGTGAATTTTTCTGTTGTGTCATCTGGGTCTGAGTAATATTTTGAGTGTCTGTGTGTGGAATTTTCTTAATAATGTTCTCCAATACTTCTAAGGAAATTGTTCCACTTATGAATTGTCCTTTAATGGATTTTGGTAACCTGTTACCCACAGGAAAATTTCCATTTCATCTTGGTGTTCAAATTTATGTATATAGATATCTGCAAAGTGTTATGTTAAAATTTCTTCCATTTCAATGTTGATTTCCCCTTATTATTTTGTATGTTTCTATCTTTTTATGCTGACCAAGGTGGCAAATGGTACATAAATTTTGTTAATACCTTGAAATAACATAAATTTTACTCTGTTTTAAAAACTGTATTGTATGTTTTCTATTTGCTACTATTATTTTCTCCAGATCTATTATTGTTTCCATCCTTGCATTTTATTTGGCTTACTAGTTGTATTTTACACATTTTTGAGTGAATATTATTTTTCCTTCATTTTACTGATTTTTCTACATGTACTGCTTTACAGTTTTCTCATAGTCTTGTTTTAGTAATTGAATTTTAATTCAATTACTTATTTTATAATTCTCTAACTTCATTTTGCCTGTCCTCTTTTGGTCATGTATTGTGTAACAGGTTTTTAAATTTCCAGGTGAAATGGCTTTTTTTCTAATTAATAATGTTGTTTCATAAGAACAGAGTGATTTTCCAGTATTTCTTCTTTCAAAAATTTACTAACATTTTATTTTTAACCTAATATATGATCAATTTTTTGAGGATATTCTGTGTGAGTTTGAGAACTTTTATTCTCTATTATCAATCTGTGAAGTTCAATATGTGTGCATATGAGCCAATGATATTTTTTTTAGATAGTCTCTCTTTCTAAAATTTTCTACTTCAACTGCCTCATCTGAGGCTACTGTCTTAAAGTCCATATTATCAGTTTTGTTCTAGCTAAGACTCTCTCTCTCTTTCTCACTTCCTATGTCTATCTCTATCTTTATTACTATATCTAATCTATTTATTCATGAAGTTGTTTTTTTATGTTATATACCACATAAATGTTCACAGATCTTTTTATTTGTGTCTTTTAATATGAAAAAGTATTGTTCTTAGTCAAATTAATGCTTTGGCCTGTTCTATTTATATCAGATTTATTAGACTTGATTCTTAATATGACATTTGTCTAGTGATCTTTGTCCTTGTTTTTATTTTTGCATATTTTACTCATGTTGTTTTAGGTGTGTGCATAGAACAAACATTTAATTCTTCTTTTATGTGCCCAATGGAAAATATTTCCCCTAGCAGATTTATTAAATGCACTCACATGCATTGATTTTTGTTTGTGATGTGATTTACATTACTTTTTATTAATTCTTCTATAATTTCAACATAAGGAAGCACACTTTTCCCAATATTATAAAATATAGACAATTTAGTGACTTGTTTTAGTTAAGGTAAAACAGATTATGTGCCCTCCAATTTGCTTTATGTCCTTTCCTTTGGATTTAAGATTATTCTTTTCCTTTTTTCCCATTCTTTGCCCAATTTCAAAAGAGTTCTTCCCTTCTTTACACAGGTTTCTTCCCTAGAAACTTTGAGTTTTTAAAAATACTGTAATATCATTCATATTTTTTAGTTTCTTCCCAATCATCTATTCATTGATTCTCTCATCAATCAATATCCTTTGATTAAAAGTATTATTAACATTCATGTGGAATTAGACTTTCTGTCAGTGTTCCTGGCTAGACCTTAGGCCTTGTTGCTAGCTACACTACTCTTTCCTGGATAACTGCATTTCCATTCCTGATTTACAAGTTCCATGTTTAGTCAGTTCCTCAAATGGGGCACTATTGTGTGGGGGCTTGATTTCTAGAGCTTTGGAATTTCTGGAATCAGTTTCTGTTTTTTCCTTTGTGCCCAACAGTTCTGTAAACAGCTTATTTCTCTCATCTAGCATTTTACTATAAGCTGCAAGGAGAAACCAACCTGCATTCTCCAAGTTTACTTTGGAATGTTCTTCAGCTAAATGTCCAGGCTCACCATTTTCAAATTCTGCCTTCCATAAAATATTAAGAGTTAATCTTGTTAAGTTCTCTGCAACTTTAAAACATGGATCACCTTTCCCACAGCTTATAATAATAGTTTTATCATTTACTTCTAAGGCCTCATAAAAAGTTTCTTTAGTGTCCATATCCCTACCAACAGTCTTTTTAAAGCAATTGAGGCCTTTTCTAATAAGTATCTCACAATACCTCCAAAAAATACCCATTATCCACTTATAAACCATTCCAGCATTTTGGTAATTGCAAAAGCACTACCCCACTTCTGGTACCAAATTCTGCATTAGTCAGCCAGACAGGTGCTGATGCATAGTACCAGAAATCTGTTGACATTTATTTGGGGCAGTAGCTTACAGACACAAGGCCATAAAGCATATGATACTTCCCTCACCAAAGTCTACTGGCACATCTTGGAGCAAGATGGCTGCTAGTCTACAGGAAGGTTCAGCCTTCCTCTTCCTCCTAAGGCTTCATGGTCCCATCATCTTCCACTCTCAGTTGTAGGCTGGGGTAAATCTTGTCTCTCTCCCAGGACTCATTTCTCTCTGGGCTCAGCTGCAGCTGTAAGCTATCAGTCTCAATCTCTTCCTAGGGTCTCTGCTGTGTCTATGGAGCTGTCTCTATTCCTCTGTGTTCTTCCCCTGTGTATTTTCTTTCTGGGGTCCAGCATAAAAAAAAACCTCCCTTTCCTCTGCCCTGTCATTTTCTCTGAGTGCCCACCCACCAAGGGGGTGGGGACTCAGCATCCTACTGACCTGGCCAAATCAAAATCCTTATCATAATTTAAACAAGTAAAGGAGAAACCTCTGAATCCCATACAATCTAATATGCCTAGAGGAACAGACCAGTTTACAAACACAATCCAATATATATTTTTGGAATTCATAAACAATAGCAAAGTGCCACAAATGCATTTCATAATATCCCCTCATAATTTTGGTGTTCATTAAGGTCTTTCATTATTATACTGGTAATTTGTATTATTTCTCTTATTTTTTTAACAAATCAGTTTTTTATACATATTAATAAAGCATAAATGTATCCAAAGTGTACAATTATTATTGGAGCACTTTCAGTATTCCAAAAATAATGATAATAAACAAAAAACAAAACTCATCATCTTTTAATCTCTCTATGCTTCCCCTCCATACATAACTCTATTTTTTCCCTTCTTTCTAGTGTATTTGTGTTTATATTTTGTAAAAACTGTCTTATATATGCAATATTACCCATATTCGTGTTTCACACAATGTTTTACATCTTATACAATGGTTTTAGCTTTGCTTCTAGTAACATAAATGACCTTAAGCTTTCCTTTTCAACCACTGTCATACATATCTAATAGCTCTGCTAGTTACAAGCACTATTATATGCTTTCATATTTTTAATTGATTTCCAATCATTACAAAAAATCTTTTTACCAATTCTGCACAGATTAAATCTCAACCTTCCATTCTCTACACTCCTTCTATTTTCTGATGTCCTAATATTCTAATTATTTAATTCCATGAGTTTAAACAGTAAATTTAGTTCATATATTTCTCATATTTTTTCATTCTACCTATAATTTATGAAGTTTATCTGTTCAATCTACTGATTTTGCCTTTAATGCTTATTTGGAATTTGATGTCCATTTTTATTTTGCAGATTCAACTCATTTTTATTTTCCTTCCTTCTCCTTACTTTGGATCTTATTTGCTCTTTACACTACCTTTTTAAAGAATAAGATTATATCACTGATTTTAATCATATTTCTTTATAATACAAGGTATAGGATATCCTCTAGTCATAGTTTTGTGGTATTCACCATAGTCTGTATACTGCATTATCTTTGCTAAACAGCTCGAATTATTTAATTATTGTCTAATTTATTCCGTAATTTCTCTGTGATTCATACATTATTTAACTGTGTGTTATCTAATGGGCCAAAAAGTCTCTTTGTACATGTGGGTCCAAGTTTCTCCTTTGCTCCCAGAGATATTAGGGAATCTTTAGGCACTAGTACAGTGATTTAAACAAACTTTCCTACCATGATACAAACACAGTTGGAGAAACCCTTTACAATGTCTTAGGCATCACAAGAAGGTCTAAGGGGGACCTCAGCTACTCAATATAGATGAAGCAGTAAAAACTAACAATAAAAAAGCTCTGAAAATTAAGCTGCTATTGGGAAGTTAATCCACAGAAGTAAATCAAGATATACATGTCAAACCTTAACATGATAACTTATTAATTAATGGCATAAATGATATAAATGAAAAATTTATAATAATATAAATGATACTACTGTCATAGACTAAATTTTCAGGATAATATCAAATATCAACCATAAGAGTAAGAACCAGTTACATCACAGCATGAATGAGAAAAAGAAATCAACTCCTGCAAAACTAAGTAGTAAGATGTAGGAAATATTTGATGAAGATTCTAAAATTGCCACAATAAAAATGATGAAGAAATTCTTCTGAAATAGCCACAATAAATATGCTTCAACAGTAAAATTCTCTTGAATCAAATGAAAAATTTGGAAACTCAGCAAAGAAATATACTTTAAAAGAAGAACCAAATATAACTTATGGAACTGAGAAACATGATAAGAAATATAAAAAAACATAATGTGTGGACTCAATAAAAGAATGGAAATGACAGGATAAAATGAGTGAACCTGGTTGGATAAAAATCTAAAGAATTCAACCAATCTTAAAGCATGGATCAAATAGACAGAAAATGACAATGAACAGAAACTTGGAGGGTCTGTTGGAAATTAACAAAATTTCCAATACTCAGCTCATCATAGTCCCAGAAATAGAGTAGAGAAAGAGATGGACTGAATGAGTACCTCAAGATACACATGGTATAAAATTTCTAAATTTGTTTTTCACTACTTTTTAATTAATTTTCTTAGTGGTTGCTCTAAGGCTTAGCATATTCAGCTTGATGGATGAGAATCTACTTCAGATTTATACCAGATTATTCAAGTCAAGTATGAAAATGTTACTTCTTTGTGGTGTACTACATCTCCCCCTTTTATGTTATTGAAAGCCATGGAACAACAATATTTTACTATCCAAAAATACATTAAACAATTATTCATTATATATTTTTATATCTTTAAAAGGAGCTGGAAGAAGTTAGAAGAGCAAGTATATAATTATAGACAAAGTAATGCTAACCTCTTAACTGTAACTGGATTTCTACATTATTCATATGGATTTGAATTATAATCTGTTCACATTACCTCTGCCCATAACAAATTTAAGTCTCTTTCACCATACCTATGCCCTAGCTGGGTTGTTACAATGGCCACCTTAGATAAATAATTGCTAATCCAAAGCCATGAATACTGATCAGCCATGCCCATGCCTGGCTGGTCTTGGGAAAAAGGATATTTAGTCCCTTTCTATCACTAGGGACATGAGAGTGGGGGATGGTCACCTTGATGCCACAGTGGGGAGAGAGCAATGCATGTTATTTGCATAATTTATCAGACTTTGTCTCCCACTCTTCCCTGGATGCTGTACAGTATTCTTCTGGCCACCATTGTTTCAGACTGCTCCTGCCTGTTTCAGAGTAGTTTTGGTGTTAGGACTTTATTCTGGAGCTCCTTATCCCACCATCTTCCCACAGTCCCTATGAATTATATTCTGGTCCATTTGATTCCTTTGTATATATTCATGTTTCTTTCTTGATCATTTTCAATTTTTCAGGGTGCTTTAGACTGCTAGACTGCTGAAAGAAATATACCAGAAATGGGTTGGTTTTCACAATTATTTTCCATTAATTCATTTTATTTGAAAAAAATCAAATTGTTACTACTGCCAGACTCTGGCATTGGTGCTGAGCCATGTGAATTATCTCAGTGATATTGTGCTATTAGTATTATTTAATTTCATTTTCATAGCATAGGCTATGATAATTAGAGCAAACTATTTGAGAAAAATCTGTTTTGCAAGAAGAATACATGGATTGAAATATTTTCTATACTGAAAAAAAAAGAGGATTTCTGATAATTTATGTCTAACTAATGTCCTTAATCAATCTTATGTCCTGGTTTTTAAAGTTAACAAGTGTATATTGACAATTTTCTAAGTATTGCCCTTAAAAATATCTTGGTCTTAAAGAATAATGTTTGCAATTTCAACATGTAGATATTTCAAAATAGCTGTGAATTTATGATTCATTTGGGCAAAAGTTTGTCATTTCTTGAAGGTTAAACTGACAAAATTTTAATTATAAATGAACCTTCAAATGACTGACATTGTAATTTCTTTACTCTGAACTTTTTAAATTTTGATTAATATAGAGGAAATATGTCCTCAATTAAAAATACATTTTGATGTTTTCAAAATAGAAGTTGGAAATATGAAACTCAAAAACACTGTTCTATAAAAACAATTATTTAACTTCTTATGCTGAATGTTCTGAAATTGTAAGCAGGTGATTACCTGCATTAGAGACTCTCAAACACAAAGTTGGTTAGCAGACCTACATTGTGTGCTCAGTCAGGTATGGTATATCCCTTACCTGTAAGGTAGGGAACAAAAAAGACTCCTTCAGTTGATGTCAGGTAGAAATTCCAAATGAAACAACAACATAGCTCACATAAATGTTCAAAACGAGGGTATATCGAAACAGGCAAAGGCAGAGGAAAATAAAAAGTCATGATGGGAAATAGAAATATTGTCTAAAGTTTCACCTGGCTTGTATAAAAAACATCACAGTCTTGGCTTAAACAGCAGGATCTCATTTTCTCAGTTTTCTTTTTATGACAGAATCTCAAAACCAAAGTGTTTGCAGGTGGTGCATTGTCTGAAATCTGTAGTGTTCTCTGGATGGCTTACCAGCTATCCACAACTCAAGTTTAACGCCCCAAACATGGCAATATGTATCCTCTGTTCTTCTCTATATTTAAATTTCCTCTACTTATAGACTCCAATCATATTGGATTAAGGCCGCCCTGCTTCAGTATGGCTTTATCATAGCTAATGTCGTCTTCAAAATCATATTTGCAAATGTAGTTTCATACCCACACTGCGATTCAGTTTGGCCTCATTTAACTATTAATATCTGCGTAGATCCAGGTTAGAAGTTGGTTCAAATACAAAGGTCTGGGAGTTAGGACTTGAACATGTCTTTGTTTGAAACACAATCCATTTGATAACAAATTTTGTGTGACACATTCATTAGTTTTAAAAAATTTATATACGGGCTAATGATTAAATATGATCATTTGTGGATGGTTGCAGAGGTTACAGATTTATCAAAAGAAAGCTACATTTAGAAATAACTGATTTTTAGGCTTTTGTTCTTTTAGAAAAAAACCACAGTATTGTGAGGAAACAATTATGTACACATGGAAGGTCAGCTTTTGATGGTATTAGAATTATGTGGATGGACAAAAATTTAACTTAAAAATACAGATTTGCCATGTGGAAATTGGAAAAAAGACAAATACAACTGTCAAATGTTGAGTACGAGAGGCTGTGCCACACACTTTAGTCCCCTTTTGACGAAACTGATCTTCATGACCGATGATTAATACACAACACTCTTATAGGATTGTAGCATAAAGGAGTTTCCCTTTTACAATCATCAGCATGAGAAAATGATGGTGAAATAAGGAAGAAACAAATCACATTAGAAAATAGTTTAAGTTTATTGAAAGGATTATTCAGATATCACAAGAAACATTTAACTGCATTTTTAATAAATATTCTTTATAGTCTTGCACATGAAACCAAACAGAGATGACATCTGTAGTTCTTTCAGGACAGCCTATCATTGGATAGTTGCTGTTGCAGACACTCTAGGGGAGGAATACAACGAACAGCCGTTGCCTCATAGATGGACACATCCAGTAACTTAGGGGTCAAATTTATTTTTTAGTAGAATCCACCTGACCAGTATCTTCCATAGCAGGATGGGCGGTAGCAGCCATATCCGTAGCTTCCGTAGTAAGATGGGCGGTAGCAGCCATATCCATAACCACCATAGCCACGGTAGCCACAGCCATAGCCACAGCCCAGGTCACCATAGCCATAGCCACAGCCTAGGCCACCATAGCCGTAGCCCAGTCCTCCACAGTAGTTGCCGTAATAGACCATGGTGTCAGGAGTTTAGTGTTCAAGTGTGTGAGAGGAAGAGATTATAGTGAATGTGAAGATAACCATCTCTGCAAGACCTTTTATACTTCCTCTGTAGTAGGTGTGGCAAACCACAGGCAGTGGTGCCCTTATAAAAATTATTTTTGCATTAACCACAAACAGCACCACAACAAAACTCTCATAAATCTCATTCATTGGGCATCAAGAAGCCTTCATAGGCAAGATGACAGTGCTATTGTATCAAGATGTTCTCAATCAAACCAGGCGCCTTGGATGACACATTCTTGACCTGCTTTTAAAGCTCTTGCTCACTGAAAGCTTAAGTTTTAATTCCATGAGGAGTGTCTATGATCACAGAAACTATGCAATGCACAAATGATTCAATGTTTACTTGGTTTTCTAATATCCTCGATTTCATCAACCCATTTTGGTCAAGGAAGTGACATTCTATGGATTTTCAAAATTACTTTTAGAATAAGTGTAATTATCACCATCCTATGTACTGATGGGGCAACTGAAGCACAAAAACTTAAAGTAACAGACTAAGTGCCACACATCTAAAGTGGAAAATTTAAGACTTGAACTCATAGAGGAGATTCATAAAGTTTTATCCCTTTCAGCTGTGAGTAGTCAAAGATATACTCCTTATAAATATTACAAATTTGTTTTTGACTATATTTTGGAGTAATTATCTTAGTGTTTTCTCTAAGGCTTCGATAGTCAGCTTGACTATACAGAATCTACTTTGGATTTAAACCAGCTTAATTCTGGTGAGCTATGGAAATATTACTCCTGGATAGGGCTACTTTATCTTTCCCTTTTAAGTGCTATTTTTGTAATCCATATTGCAATAAAATATTACAAACACAAATATACATTGTTATAATTATTTGTATATTTTTTGACTTTTAAGAAGATGGAAGACAGAAGATGAAGTATATATTTATAGTTCTTTGCTATATTAACCTTGTCATTTAACAACCTAGTTCTCTACTTTTGTTACTATGGATTTGAGTTACTATCTGATGTGATTTCTTATTCCAACAGAGCTCACATCTACATCCTCTGTGCTGGTTTTGGGAAATATATTACATTTCTATATTTCATAGGCTCACATACGATTATATATATTGCATTATATCATTTCCTTTTAAAGCAATAAAGAGAAAAAAAGGAGAATATACACGCATTTATACCCTAATTATGCAATCACTTTAACTTTCAATCTTTGTTTATTCCTTTGAAATCTGTGTATTTTTCAATGTGAATTGCTTGCTACATTAAACACTTAATTTAGTATATTTCTAAAGACGATCTCCCAAGATATAGTTCTTTGTTTTGTGTATTGCTTGAATGACTTATTCACATTAATTTTGAACGATAGTATTGCTGGATATAAGTTCCTTGCTTGACTTCCTCTTTTCCTTCAAGCACTTTTAATATGTCATTCCACTGCTTTCTGGTCTTCATTATTTCATCACTGTTCTAAGTGAATATCCTTACTGGGAATTCCTTTATATGCATTGAATTTTTTTCTCTACCTGCTTTCAAGATTTTCTTTTACCTTTGGCTTCTAAACTTCTTCTATAATATGTTTGTTTGTAAATATGCTTATGTTTATCCTAGTGAGAATTCAGAATCTTTTTCAGATTAATGCTTTTATCAATTTTGTGAAGTTTTCAGTAATTATCTCTTTAAATAAGTTTTTCTCATCTTTTCTCTATTGTCCTTCTGTTGCACTCATTATGCATGTGGTGGTGTACTTAACGGTATTCCACATTTTTAATAGTTTTCCTTACTTTCATTCTTTTCTTCTTCCTTATTAGAGAAGTTGAGTTTTACAGAACAATCATGCAAATAATACAGGATTGCTATATGCCACTCCATTATTAAATATGTGCATTTTTGTGGAACATTTACTGTAATTGATGTAGCACAGTTCAAAAATTATAATATTAATTATAACGCATGGCTTAACTTAAGGTTCCCTCCTTGTATAGTGTAGTTCCATGGATTTTATTAAATGTATTCATTTATCACATACAATCTATTTATTTCCTCTTTCAATCAAATTCATTTACATATTTCAGTGCCATTAATTAAATTCACACTGTTGTGCTAACATCACCACATCCATAAACAAAACAATTCCAACATTCCAAATAGGGAATCCTGTATATTTTAAGCCTTAATTTCCATTTCCTACCCCCACCCAATCCCCTAGTAACCTATATTCTAGATTCTGACTCTATGAGTCTGCTGCTTCTAATCATTACAAATCAGTGAGATCATATACTATTTGAGCTTTTGTGTATGGCTTACGTCATTGAACATGATATCTTTAGGCTCCATCCATGTTATCCCAGTCCAGTGTTGAGTAACAGTCACGGTGGGCATCATTTTCTTGTTCATGTCTCAAAGGGAAAGCTTCCAGTCTTTTCCCATTATGTAGATTGCAAGCTCTGGAATTTTGATTTTTGCACTTAATGATGTTGACAAAGTTTCCTTCTGTTCCTAGTTTTTTAAGTGTTTGTATCAAGTACTGGTGCTGGATTTGTCAAATGCAATTTTTGCATCAATAAAGATGTTCATCTGTTTGTTTGTTTTTCCTTCACTGTGTTAGTGTGGCATAATACATTAATTGATTTTCTTAGGTTGAACCAAACTTGTGTACCAGGGATAAAACTCACTTGACCATGGTGTATAATTCTTTTAATGTGCTGTTGGACCCAGTTTGGAGGTACTTTGTTGGGGATTTTTGCATCTGTGTTCATAAGAGATATTAGTATGTAGTTTCTTTTGCAGTGTTGTCTTTATCTTGCTTTGATATGAAGGTAATGTTGACCCAATTTTGAATTAGCGAGTGTTCTCTCCTCTTAAATTTTATGGGAGAATATGAAAAGTATTAGAGTTACGTCTTTTTGGAATGTTTTATTGAATTCCCCTGCGAGGTCCCACTGGGTTTTCTTTGTGGGAGGTTTATGATTACTGGTTCAAACTCTTTATTAGTAAAGAGTTTCAACTAATAACAGGATTGCTGAAATCTTCTATTTGGCCTGAGGAAGTGATTCTAATAATTTGTCCATTTCATCTAGGTCATCTAATTTTTGGCATATAGTTGTTCATACTATACTCTTAAATCCTTTTTGTTTCATCAGGGTCGGTAGTAATGTCCCCTTTGTAATTTCTGATTTTCATTTTTTGTGTCCTCTCTCTTTTTTTTTTTTAAATTTCAGTCTAGGTAAACATTTTTCAGTTATATTGATCCTTTCAAAGAACAAACTTTGTTTTGTTGATACACTCTATTGATTTTTTTTGTTTTGTATTTCATTGGCCTCCATTCTAATTGTTGTTATTTCCTACTTTCTACTTGCTTTTGGTTCTGTTGCATTTCTTTTTATATTTCTTCCAGTTTTTAGGATAGATCTCCGATTTAAAGTCTTTCTTCTTTCTCAGTGTAAACATATAGAGCTATAAACTTCCCTCTCAGTACTGCCTTTGCTGCATCCTATAAATGTTGGTGTGTTGTATTTTCGTTTACATTTTCCTTAAGAAATTTCCTAATTTCCCTGTGATTTCTTCTTTAATCCATTTCCTGTTTAAGAATATGTTCTTTAACTTCCACATATTTTTTTTAATTTTCCAATTTGTTCTTGTTTATTGATTTCTATCTTTATTTGATTGTGGTCTGAAAATTCAATATGTTTGAATTAATAGAAACTTATTTTGTTACCTAATATATGATCTCTACTGGAAAATGATCCTTGTACACTCCAGAAGAATGTTTTTATTGTAGGAAGTATTATATATATATCTGTTGGTTTAATTAGTTTAGGGTAACGTTCATTTATTCTATTTCTATATTAATATTCTGACTAGATGTTTTAACTGTTATTGAAAGTTATTTATTACATTCTCCTGTTATTAATGTAGAATCATCAATTCCTCCCTTCAGTTCTGTCAACCTGTATTTGCTTTATATTTTTTGAAGCTGTGCTGTTAGGTACATAGATATTTATAATTTTTACAACTTCTTTTTTATTTGTCACCTTTATTAATATAAAATTACCATTTTTGTCCCTCGTAACTGTTTTTGATTCAGTCTATTATATCTGATATTAGTATAGCTACCTCATTTCTCTTTTGCTTACTACCTGCATGGTATATTTTTTCCATCCTTTCACTCTCAAACTACTTGTATCTTTGGATTTAAGATAATTCAAATTAAGATTTAATGCAGACAGCATTTAGTTAGGTCATGTCTTTCTATCTTTTCTGAGGATCTCTGCCTTTTGAATTGACAGTTTAATCCAGTTATATTTAAATTCACTACTGATAATGCAGAACGTTTTTTTTACGATTTTGTTATTCAGCATTTGTATGTCATAACTTTTTTGTCACTCAATTCTTCTGTTAATGTATGCTTTATAGTTACTTGAATTTTATTGTCGTATCATATAGAGTGTCTTCTCTTTTCTATCTGGTTATATTTTCTTCTATTTCACTTATGGCTGCTATGGAATTAAAAATTAACAACCTAAATATATCACAACCATATTTGGTTTATAACCAACTTAGTTTCGATAGCACTCACATGTGCTTTTCCTTTACCCCACAGACCTCCAACATTTTTATGTACCTGTTGCTACTTATACCTTTGTGCCTTTGTATGTAAATATCCATAAATTTATCAAGACTTTTTACAAATTTTATTGATATGTATTAATAAAGCATAAACCCATCCAAAGTATACAATCAGTGTTATTTGGTTTAATCACATAGTTGTACTTTTATCACTTAAATAATTTTTAGATCATTTTCATTATTCCAGAAGTAATAACAATAATAAAAACAAAAAACAAAAAACAACCAACCAAACAAACAAAACTCATCACCTGTCAATCTCTCAATGCTTCCCCTTCCATTCAGATTTGCCAATCTCTTTCCTTCTCTCTAGTATATTAGTATTTATATTTTGTAAAACAGTCTTATATATGCAATATCTCCCGTATTCATATTTTACACAAAATTTCACTATGTTAAGGGTTCCATGTCATGTTTCCTAGCTTTCCTTCTAGTGATATACATGTCCTTTGACTTTCCATTTCGACCACTCTCATACCCATATAATAGCTCTGTTAGTCGTAAACAGCATGATGTTCTCTCACCATTTCCACTCATTTCCAAAGATAACAAAAAACCTTTTCAACCTTTTCTGCATGGATTAACCCTCAGCTTTCCAATCTCTACCCTCATTCTATTTTCTGATGACCTGTATTCTAATTATTTACTCCATTAGTTTACATAATACATTTAGTTCATAATAGCACAACCATACAGCACAACATTTTCTGTCTGGCTTGCTTCTCTCAGTATAATGTCCTCCAGGTTCATTCATGTTGTCATTTGCTTCACAACTTCATTTCTTCTTACCACTGCATAATATTCCATCATGTGTATATACCACAATTCTTTTATCCATTCATCAGTTCATGGACAACTGGGTTGTTTCCAACTTTTGGCAATCATGAATAATGCTGCCATTAACATTGGTGTGCAGATGTCTGTTCGTGTCACTGCTTTCAGTTTTTTCTGAGTATATTGCTAGTTCCCAAGGTAAGTCTATATCCAACTTCCTTAGGAATTGCCAAACAGACCTCCACAGCGACTCTACCATTCTACATTTCCACCAACAGGGAATAAGCATTCCTATCTCTCCACATCCTCACAACATTTAGTTTTCTGATTATTTTTTATAGTGGTCAATATAAAACGTGTGAAATCATATCTCATTGTAGTTTTGATTTACATTTCTCTAATTCCTAGAGATGTTGAACATTTTTTCATGTGTTTTTTTGGCCATTCGTATTTCTTCTTTGGATAATTGTCTTTTCAAGTCTTTTACTCATTTTTAATTGGGTAGTTTGTTTTTTCATAATTGGGTTGTATGATCTCTTTATATATCATGGATATTAAACTCTGATCAGATATGTGATTGCCAAATATTATCTCTGAATGAGTTGGCTGCCTTTTCATTCTTTTAACAAAGTTCTTTGAGGTGCAAAAGTGTGTGTTTTGAGGAGGTCTCATTTATGTATTTTTTCTTTTGTTGCTCATGCTTTGAGTATAAAGAAACTACCACCTACCAAAAGATCTTGAAGATGTTTTCCTGTATTTTCTTCTAGGAATTTTATGGTTGTTACTTTTATATTTAGGGCTTTGATCCATTTTGAGTTAACTTTTGTGTAAGGTGTAAGATGGTGTTGCAGTTGGG
>JAQZBX010000800.1:27150-96075 GCA_029593785.1 Cabassous unicinctus
CAGGAGAAGAGAAGCAAGCCATTTGCCTGATCGTCTACAGCTGACCTTGTGGAAGAAACAGTTGCTAAGCCAGGAGAGAAACACAGCCCCGGGAAGAGAGGAACCCCTGAAACCTGAACCCTGGCAAACGCCGGCAGCTGTCTTGCTCTAACACGTGGCAATGGACTGTGGTGAGAGAAGAAACATAACGCTTTATGGCCTGGTATCTGTGGACTTCTACCCCAAATAAATACCCTTTGTAAAGACCAACCCATTTTTGGTATTTCACATTAGCACCCCTTTGGCTGACTAATGCAGATGGGATGCTCTTTCTTTCTTTTGGATATGGCTATCCAGTTCTCCCAGCACCATTTGTTGAGTAGAATGTTCTAGCCCAGTTGGGAGGGCTTGGCCTCCTTGTCAAAAATCACTTGACTATAGATATGAGGGTCTATTTCTGCGTTCTCAGTTCAGTTTCATTGTTCAATCTGTCTGTCTTTATGACAGTACCATGATGTGTTTTTACCACTGTAGCTAACAAACATGCTTTAATGTCAGGAAGTGAGAGTCCTCCAGCTTCCTTTTCAATTTAAAGAAATTTAGACTATTTGTGGTCACTTACCCTTCCAAATATATTTGAAAATTGGCTTTCCACTTCTGTAAAAAGGCTGTTGGAATTTTTATTGGGATTGTGTTGAATATGTAAATCTGTCTGGGTAGATTTGACATCTTAATGATATTTAATCTTCCAATCATTCTATGTCAGAAAGCAGCCTACCTGAGCTATAGCTATTTGTAAATATACAATGAAGCCAGATAACCACTCAACTAATCATTATTCTCTTAATCAATAACAAATAGTTTAAGGTAATAAGTTTTGAGATGATTTGTTATGCAACAATTTCTAATTAATATATTGAGATCCGGGAGATTGTGAGGCTGATATATCTGAAAACACATGTTTCTTTGTGAAAAATTTTAGAAACCCAGAAATACATGTGTACAATTTTGTCAGATCAGTTTAGTCATTTATCAAATATTTGGATGATGTATTATGTGTGTTATTCTGGGAACTAGATCATGTGACATCTTAATGTTAATGTATTTCCAAATATGACTGTTCTTCATTTATGAAATAAAACATATGACAGTAATGCAAGAATATTAGAGAAATGACTAAGTATTAGGGAAAATGGAAAAGAATGACATTATATTTATTGTTGAGTCTTTGAGATATGATTCCATATAATTTTTACATAAAATTTCTAATATTGAATATGTCTGTCACAAGCAAATTATCACATGACTTAATCATTTTATAAGTGAGCTTTAAGTCAAATAGAGTCTTATATCAGGCACTGTTTATATAGTGTGTATATGCCTACATTCATATTTTTGGAAAATATAAATTTGAAATTTAAATTACATGAATATCACAAAAAATCTTCACTTAGCATTTCATTTCTCACATTACATTTTGGTGGTTGGTTCTTGAGTCATGTTAGAATTATTCAAAAAATAAGATTTTGTGTCTTCAAAGGAGATAAGGAATAAAAGATTTTATGAATTTGAGGAAGTTATACCAGTTTTCCTAGCCTCATTGACATGCTTGTATCTTTGAATAATTTCTTGGTCAATAATGATAATCAGACCCACCAACAATGAGCCAAAAGTAAGTGGTGTGTGTTGAATTTTTGTATTTGAACTGAGAAGGTAAAGTGTAAAACATTAATGTTATGAAATTAAAATATGATGCTTTGGCTACCACCTAATCAGGGTGGATATGATCAATGGCTGTAGATGCACATTATTTCCCTATCTTTAAAAGAGTATTATTTTCTAAGAATTGCAATACTTCAGGAAAGCAAAAAAAATCAGTTGTTGAATCTAGCTCTCTGTCTCTTTCTGCCTCTCTATTTTTCTCTGCCTCACTGTCTATCTCCCCCACTCACACACACACACATATACACACATAAATATACTTAAAAATGATTGAAAAATAGCAAAGTGACTTAAAATAACACCTATAACGAGAGTTTTTTAAACATGTGACAGTTTGAAACTGGGTGAATCTAAAATTATCATGTCTTTAGGGCTGATTCCTGTGGGTGGGGAACCCTATGATTTGATAAGATTCAGTTGGAGGGGAGTTTCGATTGCAGTGTTCCAGAGAGGCATGACCCAGGGTGGGTTTTAGTCCTCTTGGAGGTTTCTTTTAAAAATGAAGGACTGAAAACAAAGGCACACAGTGAAAAAGCTGCAGAAATGGAGAGAAGGAAAACAAAAGTTCATAAGGAACCTAGAAGAGTGGCAACCATGAATGGAGGAGCCAGAATCTGAAGAATTGAGACCCAGAGATGAAGCAGATGCCACCGTGTGCCTTGTCATGTGGATGGATTCCAGAATCACCAGCAGTCAACCTTTAGTGAAACAGCATCTGATAATGCCTTGATTTGGACACTTCATAGCCTTAGAATTGTAATTGTTTAACTTAATAAATTCCAATTATTAAGCCAATCTATTTCTCATATATTGTTCCCTGCAACTTTCAGCAAACTAAAACAGAAATCAGTACCAGGAAAGTGGGATGCTGCTGCTATGCAAATACCAAAATTGTTGAATTAAGAAAGTAAACAAATTGGTAATGGGTAGACTCTGGAAGAATTGTGAAATGTTTGATAGAAAAGGCTTATATTCTATTGAAGGGATTGTTGGTAAAAACATGAGTACTAAATATACTTCTGATGAGAACTTAGACAGACTGATGTCTGTGTCATTGAAAAGTGGAAGAAAGGTGATCCTTGCTTGAAAGTTACAGAGAACTTGGCTAAATTGACTCCTAATGTTGGATGGAAGCCATTAACTGAAAGTAATGAGCTTAGATGTGTTAGCTGAGGAGGTTTCCAAACTAAATATTGAAAGTGCGGCCTGGTGTTTTCTTGCAGCTTATAGCAAATGTAAGAGGAAAGGGATAATCTGAAAACTGAACTCATGGGCACAAAGGAACCAGAAATTGATGGTTTAGGAAATTCTGAGCTTCCTGAAAATTAGTCCCCAGAGAATAAATACTTACCTGAACTCAGTCAGTCTTTTCAGTGTAAGTCATGATTGGAAATACAGTTATCCAGGAAAGATTTGTGGAAAGCCTTATTGC
Organism: Cabassous unicinctus; assembly: GCA_029593785.1. Taxonomy (NCBI): domain Eukaryota; kingdom Metazoa; phylum Chordata; class Mammalia; order Cingulata; family Chlamyphoridae; genus Cabassous; species Cabassous unicinctus. The sequence goes on from JAQZBX010000800.1 coordinate 30,284, forward strand.
CTGACTGGTTGGATCCCTGTTTCCTACATGCTAATATGTTTTTGTGATATCTGTATGAATGAAACCACTGTCAGCTTGAACTAAAAGGGACTGAAAAGGGAAATATTAAAGAAAAAATTACTTTAAGAGAAAATCTTGGAATCTAGTGTCTGGACTTGAGCAACCTTCTTGGGCCAAGAGAGGAACCCTACCCATGTGTGCAGAAAAGCTGAATTTACCCCAGCATTTGAGGAGGACTGTCCTTCTTCCCCATTGTTCAGACATAATTTTGCTGCCCCAAGTTTTAGAGTGGCTGGAGCAACTTCCTTCCTTCCTCAGGGGTTTGGGAGAGTTAAGTCACAGCCCTGTTCTGAGGGGTTGTTCCTGTGCTCTGGAGATTGGGGACAGTGTGGTCTACATCCCAGTGTTCTCAGAAGGTGCAGCCTAGAGTTCAGTGCCCACCAAGATGCTTGAGGAGGGTGGAGCCAAAAAAGATGCCACATGTCAAGCCCTTGGAAGTTGTGGGACATCCAATCTGTGAGGACCTAAGGAGAAGAAACCATCATTCCATAGATGACTTTCAGACTTTGAAATCTAATTGAGTTTGTCTTGCAGGTTTTGGAAGACTTGGGACCCGTGACCCCTGTTTTCCTTCCAATTTCTCTGTATGTTATGGAAACATTTATTCTATGTCTGTCCCTACTTTTCTATATTGGAAGCAGAAAAGTTTTTACATAAGTTTTACAAATCTACAGCCAGAGGGGAATTTTCCCCCAAAATATACTGCATGCTTATAAATGATTTTGATGATATTTTGTCTTAGCATTGTTACTGAAATGATTAAAGGCTTTTAAAACACATTGTGATGGAATGAAATTATTTGAATATGTAAAGAACATGTCTCTCTGGGATCCAGTGGGTAGAGTTTGACAACATTAAGATGAGTGGATCCAAGAAAATCATGTCCTTTGGGCTAAATCATTCCTGTGAGATTGGGCACCTTAATGAGATTGGATTCCACTGGTGGGAGATTGTTTGATTACTTCAGTGGAGCAGGACACAGGGTAGGTTTTGTTCCTCTTGCTGGAGTCCTTTATAAATGCAGAACTGAAAATAGAGACACAGAGAGAAAAAAGCACAGAGATGGAGAGAATGACTCCAGGAGCTCAGAAAGGAACCCTGAAGAGAAGAAGCCACAGACAGAGCAGACAGAAGCTGAAACAAAGAGACACAAAAGAGAAGAAGATCCTTCATGTGCATTGATACATTTAAGGGGTCCGGGATTGCCAGCAGCCAACCTTCATTTAGACAGCATCGCTGATGGTGCCTTGATTTGGACATTTCCACAACCTTAGAATTTTAAACTTTTAACCTAATAAATTCCCATTGTAAAACACAAACCATTACTTTTATATTGTGCCAATAGCTGTTAGCAAACATGAATTTATCATTTAATCATTGAAATATTTTAAATTAGACTGTGTTCACATGTTTAATGGTGATGTATACAAAGACGCAAAAGTTTATTTTTTGTGATATATTCCAGATATTTGTCAGTAAATATGAAACAGCTCAAGTCTGGATGTTTTCTGCTCTGTAAGTCTGGGATATGAATTATAATTTTTGACTATATAATTACCCTGAAGGGTCATGCAGAGAGAGTTTAAGCATTGTAAGTCAATGAGACCAATATTGTGAAATGTTTTAGAAGTTTTTCAGCAGAATCCATAGGATTAGCATCTTCCACAGCAAATGAAAATCAGTAGCTGTATCTGCAGGTACCCTAACCATAACATTCAAAGGCATAGCTATATCTAGTAAGTTTAACCATAACCATAGAACGGGTCACTGCAGTAGTTGTTATAGTCGCACATGTTTTCAAGAGTAGAAGTCTCATTAGACCAGCATGAAATCAGTTCCCTAATTTTGAATGTCATCATCTTCACAGGGCCTTGTATGTACAGCCAGTCATGCGTGGGCCAAACACAGACAATGTTGGCTGCATGTTTAAGGGTAATTTGTAGTAGACTACCAAATGAATCTCCTGTTTCCTTAAGTGATGTAACTTTCTCAGAGCCATAATTATTTCTGATGGCTCAGTTCGCACAATCTAGTCTCCAGCCTTTACTAAGAAGTTAATATTTATTTTGAAGAATTGTATTCACTCTATGTGAATTCTGTATGAGGTTATTTACTGTATTTGATCAGGTACTATGGAATTCCATGAGCATGCAAGACCTTATAGACACTTTTTTTTCATAGCTCCATTGATGAAGCTTTCTACTTCACTGTTAATAAAAATGTAACCTTGCTCTATATCAGTAGTATATTGAACAATTTTAACTGCTTAATCCAATTCTTTTTTCAAATTAAAAAAACTTTTGAGTTCAGTATACTTTTTCTCCATATATTAATGGGCATAGAATGTAGGGTGAAACGCATTGGAGTAAAAGCCCAGTACTTTTCACTGCTACTGAATTCTTCTTTACTTCTCAACTGACCCCTGAAATGATCTGATCAAGTGACATTTGGATGAAATTGAATCATTAGTATATTGAAGCTCTGGAGAAAGATAAATGTTTGGACATAGAAATAAGCATCTTTTTCTCAGTATCATAAATGTAAGGTATTAAAGTAACAGAAAATGTTAGCAAAGACTTCAAGCACTATACATTAATTTTTACATTTTCCTTTAATTCATTTTTTTAGTAGGAAAGTCTTTACTATGGCCAGGCACTGTCATAGGTATTGAACCATGTGAATATTCTCAAAGATATTATGCTGTTAATATCATTTGATTTCTTTTTCTTAGCATAGTTAGTTATTATTAGAGAAAACCATTTGAGAAAATTCCATTTTACCAAAGTTATTCTTGGAATTAAATATTTTTCTATACTGAAAAATTTGAATGGTTTTTAATACATTATGACTAGCAACTCTCCTCAATTAATCTTATGACCTGGTTTTTAAAGTTATCTACTACACATTTACAATTTTCTAAGTATTTCCTGGGAACATTTTTGGTCTTTAAAAAAATGGTCTGCAGTGTCAACATGTTAATATTTCAAAATATCTGTGACTTTATCAATCATGTAGGCAAACTTTCTCCATATCTTGAAGGCCAAACTGATGTGGAATTTTATATAAAAATGATCCTTCAAATGACTGATATTATAATTCCATTATTTTGGTTTATTTTCTTTTGATAGGCATATTTTCAACATTTAGTAAGCTAGAAGTCCAAAATCAAAGTGTTCATAGGCCATCCATTCTCTGCCGACTGTAGTTTTCTAATGATGGCTTGCGGGCCTTTCACACCTCAATTTCTAGTTCCAACACATGGCAATGTTTCTCTATACTTATCTCCAACTTCTCTGGCCAAATTTCCTCTGCTTATAGACTTTAGTCATATTGGAGTCTTGAAAATCCTTTTTTATAAATGCAGTTTCAGATTCATACCCTAATATAGTTTGGCCTCATCCTAACCAATAAAATATTCAAAGATCCAATTTTTATGTTGGTACATATCCATAGCAGGAATTACAACATAAACATGTCTTTTGGGAGCTTATAATCCAAACAACAAGTATTCTCAGATTTTTCATTGATTGGAAGATTTAGTATATGTGCTATTGTTTTAATATTAAGAGATGGTTGTTTTTTAGTTAATATAATCATCAAAATAAGTTTCATTTGAAAATACCTTAATATTAAGCTTTAAAATTTTTGCACAGACAAAATTATGTGAGGAAGCAAACAAATTGTACACTTGGATGTTGAGCATTAATTGGGATGAAAAATATGGAGAAATAAAAATATTGAAATAAAAAGATGGAATTTTCTGGCATGTGAGAATTGGATAAAGCACAATTACAATTTTCAAATATTGTGTATGAGAGGCTGAACAACAACACAAATAAGTGTTCTTTCCAAAGAACTGACTATCATGAGTGGTCGTCTTAGCCACATCAGGTTTTGTCAATAACTGTGCATAAGTTACTCTCTTACCATCATCCATAGGCAAAAAAGGGGATAAGCAAGAAAATTAATCTTATTTGAAAAGAGATTAAATTTATTGAAAGAATTCCTTAGCTTTCAAAGAACAAATTTCATTGAGTGTTTAAAAATATTATTTATAAGAATAGAAACAATATGGGAATAGAAACAAAGAGAAGATACTGTAATTCTTTCAACTTGAACCATGGTTTGATTCTTGCTGTTTTGCAGACACTGGATAGGAGGGACAAATCATGCAGCAGGTACTTCACAGGTGGAAAATCCAGTAGATTCAGGTCCTCAATAGAATCCATATGGCCAGTATCCTCCATAGCAAGATGGGCGGTAGCAGCCATATCCATAGCTTCCATAAGAAAATGGGCGGTAGCAGCCATATCCATAGCCACCATAGCCACGATAGCCACAGCCATAGCCACAGCCCAGGCCACCGTAGCCATAGCCACAGCCTAGGCCACCATAGCTGTAGCCCAGTCCTCCACAGTAGTTGCCGTAATAGACCATGGTGTCAGGAGTTGAGTGTTCAAGTGCAGGTGAGGAAGAGATTGTCCTGAATGTGAATAGCACCATCTCTGCAAGACCTTTTATACTTCCTCTGTAGTAGGTGTGGCAAACCAAAGGCAATGTTGCCCTCATTCCGAAGTGTTTTCGCATTAACCACAAACACCACCACCAAAATATCCTCATAAATCTCTTATGTCATTGGTCATCCTGAAGCCTTCATAGCTAAGATTACTGTGCTGTTGTATCAAGATTGTCACAAGCAAATCAGGTGCCAAGAATGAAACATTCCTGACCTGGTTTTAAAGCTCTTTATCACTGAACCTTAAGTTTAAATTCCATGATAGGAGTCTATCATCAAGAATTATGGGACCCACAATTTTTTTTTATTAGTGTCCTCAATTTCATATCCCATTGTGGACTTGGGAATGTCTTCCTTTGTATGCTCAAAATTTCTTTGAAAGGTAACTACCATTAGTTATCTAATCAAAGAAATCAGACCTCTTCAAAATTAAAAGTTTTGTGATTCAAAGGAGTTTGTCAAGAAAGTGAAAAGGCAGCTTACTCAATGGATGATAATAATGGGAACCACTTATCTGATAAGCGTCTAAGATTCAGCACATATAAAGAAATTCTACATCTCAAAAATAAAAAGAGAAACAACCCATTTTAAAAATGGGCAAGAGACTTGAATAGATACTTTTCCAAAGAGGTGATACAAATGGCTAAAAAGCATATGGAAAGATGCTGAATATCACTAGCTATTAGGGAAATGCAAATCAAAACTACAATGAGATATCACTTTATACCTTTTAAACTGGCAGCTATTATAAAAACAGAGAACTATAATTGTTGGAGAAGATGTGGAGGAATGGGAACCCTCATCTACTGATGTTAGGAATGTAGAATTGTGCAGCCATTGTGGAGGACAGTTTGGCCGTTTGTCATGAAGCTAATTATTGAGTTGCCATATGATCCAGCAATCCCACTGCTGGGTATCTACCTGGAAGAACTGGAAGCAGGGACGTGAAGAGATATATGCACACCAATGTGCATAGTGGTGTTATTCTCATTTGCCAAAAGTTGCAAGCAACCCAAGTGTCCATCAACAGAAGAATGGATTAGCAAAATGTGGTATATACATACAATGGAACATAACTTAGCTGTAAGAAGGAGTGAAGTATTGATACATGTGACAACATGGATGAATCCATGGTCAATAGCAGAATTATTATTATTCCAGTAATGGAAGAACTTGTAACATTGATATAAAGACTGTGGTCACCACAAGTTATAAGGGGAGGAAGAGGGAAGAATAGGTGTAACTGGACAATTTTTGGAACATTGGAATTGTTCTGCATGATATTACGATGATGGATATAAACTATTATACATCTTATCAAAACTTATAAAATTGAGCAGTTTAAAGTGTAAAACATAATGTAAACTGTACACCATGCTTCGTAGCAGTGCTTCAATATCTGCTCATCAATTGTAACAAATGTACTACATAGATGAAAGATGTCGTTGCTGGGGGTGTGTGTAAGGGAGAATGGGGGGTGTGGGAGTCCCCTATATTTTCTATGTAATGTTTATGTGATCTAAACTCCTTTAAAATAAATAAAGAAAATGAAATGCTGCATTTAAGTCGTCCAATGAACCAGCATGAATGAATGAAACCAGTCCCCAAAGTGAAAAGGAATATCTGTGTGGAGGGAAGTCAAAGAGAAATTTGATGCTCCTAAGAATCGAGAAATGAAAAAAAAAGATGTTAAAGAGAAACTTCTGCAAACAGAATTTACATCAATTATTCAGGGAAGGGATATGAAGAAGGAAAATGTGTCAGATCTTTTAGAGAGGATCAGAGTAGGCATCTTTCATAAATTACTAGAAAAACAGTTTCTGGGTTTAATTTCTTTGAAAATAAAGTGTGGGTCAAGGATTTATGTACAGGTAATTTATTAAGCAGTGTGGGACACCAGCACACCCTTTTAGATTTCTGTCAGTCAATAAATCAATTGCTTTAGGTAGTTAATTGGTAGGTAACCTAGACCCTCATCCTGTGGGCCTGAGATCTGGTTCTCTGTTCTTTTGAAGACATGATATGGTAATTACCAATTCATCATTATCACATTGCATGAAAGTACTCAGAAACTCCCACTGAGGACCCTGTATTCCCACCGTATTCCTCACTAACATTATTACAGAGCACTATCCTAGAGTCTCAGTGTGATCATGGTGGATTTCTTCTGTAAACAGTCACCTTTGCCCCCTTTAATTAGCCAAAACATAAAGAGAAAACAGTTTAATTTTAAATAAAATATAGTACACAAACACAAAGGAGTTGTGATAGATTGATTGCATGGATGGCCCCATTCCCAGTTCTCCATCTGTTGGTGGGCAGTCTTTTTCATCACTCAGGTGAATGACTCACTCTGGTCATTGAAATGTTAGCAAATTTGATGTATGAAAATCTAGAAAACGTGATTGCGTATTTCTTCTCTTTACCCCTGCTTCCACCATTAAAACAGATCCAAAATACTCTACTAATTATAGCAGAGCTGAGTTAACCAAGCAAAAGTTATTCTAGTCCATTTAGCTGGAAGGTGACTGGGAAAAAAAAACAAAAAACCTTTTTATAAAATGAAGCTCAATTTAAATCAGTTGAGCCTGACCTGGATAATCAGAATATTACAGTTGGCTTATAGATGCCTGCAGATGAACAGATGATTTTGTTTTAAGCTATCAAATTTCAAAGTGCCTTCTTGATAACTGGCACAACAGCACTCTGCATCTGCATAAAAAAATGAGCTGTCACTCTGTATACTATAAACAGTGTCCATGAAAAACTATTAAGTTAAAATAGCAGGTGGAGATCAGTGTGTATACAACGTCGAAAACTGTGTAAATATCAGTAATATAAATGATATAGTGTAATTGTAAACATTAATATTATAATCTTTAGGGATAACAAAATTTGACCCTAATGGAGATAGATATCATTGAATGAACTTTGTTACATATTTTGAATTTACATACATACAGTATTTTCTGTAAATAAAAATTTAATTTTTATTTGACAGTGATATATAAATCAATCAGTTAAAATAATTGTCAAAGAAAGTATTTTCCTTCTACATTTCTAGTAGGATATATTATACAGGCCAAATGAAAGAAATATATGATATTTTATTCAGCTTATATTCTTATTTTCTTGTTATTCATAACTATATACATACAGATATATATATATACACATCTAAAGAGAGACAGCAATGGAGAAACACCCATACAGAGTGTGTGGTTATGGTGGCCTTGGCTGTGGCTATGGCTACAGGGATGGCAGGAATGGAAAAGGCTGTTGCAGCCCATCATGCTGTGATAGATCTGGTCCAATGGATTCTACTGAGAAACTTCCAGAGAAACTCACACTCTTGGTTTCCTCTTCCAATTTTTCCTGAATCTGCTTCTATGATTTTCAACTGAATATATCCTTTATCTTTCCAAAAATGTGTACTTTATCCTAATATATCTTAAAGAAAAAGAGTTTACTTTCTACTATCCTCATCTAGAGTCCCAGAAATCACCTGGAATATTTCATAATTTTTAACAAGTTTTACCTTTGATATTGCATTGCTTACATTAATATCTTAGATTTCTGATTACCTATTTTTCAATTTGAAAATTTAAATTTATTTAAATAAAAATGCATCTCTTTGAAAAATACTGATTTACCCCTTTAAATTGATTTATCTTCATCATTTGTGTGTGTGTATGTGTGTTGATGTATGGGAAATGCAGCAGGAAAGGAGAAAATAAAAGAGAAACAGTTTTGTACAGTCTTCCATGCATTCCTGCGATGGCTGATGATGGCAAGAGAAGGGACTGACATCTTTTCATAAGAATTTTAAGCTAATTTTTGAATTTTTAGACACTTTCCTCAGTTGATCTGAGGTCTTGATCTGTGCTACATTTTTAAATTCCTACACCTTTTGGTCTGGGGCAGTGGTGTGCTGATAAGCCACACTCATAGGGAAAAAGAATCTCATGCTTGAGATTCCCAAGTTGTATTAGTCCTGATATTGCTTATTTAAAGCTACCAAGAAAATATCACTAAGTGATATGTTTTGGGCAAAAAGGAGCAGAATAGCCTCTCTGAGGTGGTACAAGCAACACATCATTAAAGGGTATTTGAAAAGTCGTATCTGCTTGATAATCTAGTCAAGGTTGCTCATCCAAAAGAGGTTCAAAATCATCTCAAAATAAAGAGCTTCAACAAACTGCATCACTTAATTCCCTCTTATTTCATTAGATTCATATTTTTAATTCAAAATATTTTCCTTTAAAGGTACAAAAATTTTGTCTCCAAATGTCTTTATGTCAACTGACCCGAATAAAAATAACGGGGGGAAATGGAATTTTCTCTATGTGATATTCATCTGATAAGCTCTCATTTGGAGCAGATGATTTCTGTTTATGATTTGTAAGAAATTTTATTGCTTTGCAAAAAAGTTGAGCACTCACCAATTTGTATTTGAAATATTAGGATTACCAATGACATTACAACAGATCAACCTGGGTGACCAAGCAGAAAACAAAGTTGATGAATTATTTATAGAATTTTACAATCAGTATGGTGACTGAAGCTGTATGTACCCCAGAAAAAAATTTCTTAAATCGAATCCATTTGTGTGGGTATGAACCCATTATAGTTAGGACACTTAAATGAGAATACTTTAATTAACGTAAGACCCACCTTATTCAGGATGAGTCTTAATCCTATACTAGTGTCTCTTATAAATTGAATGAATACAGAGAGAGAGAAACAAAATCATGGAAGCAAGAAACTGAGAGCCTCAAAAAGATGCCCACAGATGGCACCATGTGCCTAGCCATGTGGCAGAAGAGTCAAGGAGTGTCTGCAGCCTGTCTTTGGGAAGAACACATCACCCTGATGATACCTTGATTATGATGTTTATGTAGACATTTTTTTTCTGCCTAAAAACATGAAAAAATGAATCCCCATTGTTTAAACCTAACCCATTTCATGGTATTTACTTTGATCAGCTTAGGAAACTAAAAAAAAGTTTTGGTACCAGGAGGATGGTGTGCTGCTATTGAAAACACCAAAAACATGGAAACATGTGTTTACTTGGGTAATGAGTAGAGGCTGGAAAAATTGTTCAGTGCTTGACAGAAAAGTCCCCAATTACTTTGAAGAGACCATTCATAGAAATATGTTTGCTTAAGCTACTTCTGTTGAGGCTTTAGATGAAAATGACGAATAGAAACTGGAGTAAATGTGATCTTTGTTTAAAAATGGCAAAGAACCTGGCAAGATTGAGTTCTGATATCAGATACAAGGCAGAACTTAAAAGTGATAAACTGGGATATTTAACTGAGGAGATTTCCAAGCTAAGTATGGAAAGTACAGCCTGGTTTCTCCTTCCAGCTTATAGTAAAATGGAAGAAGAAAGGGATATTCTGAGAACTAAACTCCTGGGGACAAAGAAACCAGAAATCAATGCTTTGGAAATTCTGAGTTTCCATAAAGCCAGTCCCCAGAGAATAGTTATCCATTTGGAGGTTTAACCAACCAGCCATTTCAGTGCAATAAGATTGCAAATGCAGTTATTCAGGAGATTCTACGGAAAATTCTTTTGTCTGATGCTGTGGAAATCTGTGTATGACATGCAAAAACAGCAAGGTTGTTTTTTTTGTGTGAGATCTATATGAATAGAACTACTTCCAGCATGGATGAAAAAGGACAGGAAAGAGACAGATTGAAGGAAAAATCACTTTCAGGAAACTGCAATCTGGATTTATGACAATTTCTTCTTGGAGCAGGAGTGTGGGCTCAGCCCTGTGTATGGAAAAGGTGAGTCTGCCCTAGCCCTTGCACAGTGAAGACCTTACACCCCATTGTTCAGGAATAGTGCTACTACCCCAGTGTTCTCAGAGTTTGTAAACTGCATCTGGATTTTGCATAGAGTGTGGCCACCACCCCAGTATTCTCAGACGGTGGAGCCTATTCCTCAGGGATTGCAGAGAGTCAAGCCATCATCCCAATGTTCTGAGAGGGTGGGGACTGTGTCCTGGGATTGTGGAGAGTCTGATCATCACCCCAATGCTTGAAAAGAGTGGAGGCTTCACCCCAGTGTTCTGGAAGAGCAGGGCCATTTTTCAACCACTTGGAATGGGTGAGGTTGCCACTCCAGGCTTGAAGACAAAAAATCATTCCATAGAACGCTATGAGAATTTGAAATCTAATGGAATATTCCCTGCTGGGTTTTGATATTGTTTGAGACCCATGACCCCTATTTTCTACCAATTTATGCCTGTGGAAATGGAAATGTTTGTTCTATGCCTGCCCTTGCTTTGTATATTGGAAGTAGATAACTTGTTCTCTAGGTTTTATAATTCTACAGAAGTTCATTTGTGCTCCAAGACAGACCATATCCACAACCAGTTTTGATGAAAATTTTTACTTTGATAGATTCTGAAATGACTTAAGGATTTTGGGATATTGTTATGGAATAATGTATTTTGTATAAAGAAAGAATATATCTTTTTTGAAGTCTAGAGGGTAGAGTGTTTGAATCCTTAAGTACCCCAGAAAAACATGTACTAAATCAAAACATTTCTGTGTGTGTCCACCCGTTGTACATAGATCCTTTTAAAGAGGCTATTTCAGTTAAGTGTGATCCAATACTTTAGGAAGGGTCTTATTTCTATTACTGGAGTCCTTTATAAACAGAATGAATACAGAGAGAGAGAAAGAAAAAGAAAGCATGGAAGCAATAAGCTGAAAATAATGAAACCCAGAAGACGAGAGAGACCAGTGGATGTCGCCATGTCATGTGGCAGAGAAGAAGAGAAGACAAGGATCATCAGCAGCTTGTCTTTGGGAAGAAAGCATTACCTTGATAATGTTTTGACTTAGACATTTTTTCCCACTTCACATCTATGGGTGAACAAATTCCCTTTGTTTAAACCTAACCCATTTCATGGTATTTGTTTTGAGCCAAGGTAGACAACTAAAACAATATGTATACCCACATAAGTAGCTGTATGCATAATTTGTTTTCATAAATTATGATAATTCATTTATAATGAGTTATTATAATTGATAGTTCATTTATATAAGTAGGATTTTGAAGATGAGACAATTGTTTCACATTAATGACCCAGAATTGGTTCAGATGTGGCTAAACAAGGAAATCTCTTCAATGCTTCTAAGGCCAATGCCCTAAATCCTGAAGTTAGCATTTTAGTCAGACAAATCCTGCAAATTAGCTGATAACATAACAAGTATGGTGGGTTGTAAATATGCTGGGAGTATGCAAAAGGCCCTCTTCCAGGGTAACTGCTTTCTCTACACAGCAAAACCTCAACAACCAAAACCATGTGTGGAAACTCCTATGGAAACTACAGAGTAGACTGCAAAGTGTAAGCTATAATGTAAACTGTAGCCCATGGTAAGTAGCAATACTTCAATATAGGTTCATCAATTGTAACAAATGTACCACACTAATGAAGGATGTTATTAATGTGGGAAAGTGTGGGAGGGGAGGGAGTAGGACTTACGGGAATCCTTTATATTTTTTATGTACCATTATGTAATCTAAACCTTCCTTAAAAATAAAAACATATACATAAAAAAAGAGGATATTATGAACAACTGTATGCCAAAAATTTCAGAGGATGCCATGGGAGAGTGCCATGCTCACTTTATACCATAATATCAGAATACCATATGTTCTGGGCTTCTCCCTTAAGTAATGATCATAATACGTCTTGGAAGACTATTCTGTTATTAACCTATAATCGGGATGAGGGCTTCATTTCTTCTGCCTGTTAGTCGGAATCCCTTGCAGTCTGTCCTCTGGAGGCCAATCTCAGGTAAATGGCTGCCCACAATTACTTCCTAAGTGCATCCCCAAATAGAGTTGCTTGTCTTCTCAAAGCCAGAAAGGGAAGGAAAGAGACTATATGGATGCCTCAATCTTACAAAACAGAGTCACAGAATCACTTTTTGTAATTATATACTTTTGCCTGATTCTATTGGTTAGACGCATCTTTCAGCTCTTACACTCATGGAGAGGGAATTTCCACAGGGAATTAAACTTTATAGTTAAGGATCTGGAGGGCATGACAGGGGCACCCCATTCCATATTCAATGCTGTCATTATTTCATCATAGAATTAGGTAGGTGTCCTTCATTTTCAATGCTCTGGATCACTTTATAGAAAATTGGAATTCTCTTGAATTTGAAAGTTTATAGAATTCTTCTGATAAATTATCTTGACTGTGGAATTTTTATTTGTGGGAAAGTTACCTCATAATTATTTCCAGTTCTTCTCAGGAAATTGGTCTACTTACATATTCTCCATTTAATGATGTAGAATTTGTAAATCTTCTCTCCTCTAGGAAATTATCCCTTTGATCTAGGTTTTTAACTTTATATACATAGGTGTCTAGAAGTGTGATGTTTAATATTTCTTCTGTTTAAAGATTTATTTCCCTTTTTTGTTTCTTATTCTGTATATGCTTTTTCTCTTTTTTTGACCAAGCAGCAAGTCATGTATAAATTTTGTTTAATGATATAAATAAAATCAGTTGTCTCCTTATTTAAGTCTATTGTATATTTTCTATTTGCTTCTTTTTTTATTTATTAATTCCGTCTCTTTGCTTTCTTGGGCTTACTAATTGTTCTTTATACATGTTTTGGGGGAGGAATATGATTTTTTCTTCTATTTTACAGGAAAAAAAAGTGTTACTGCTTTGATTTTCCACTATTTACTGCTATACATTGTTTTCACATATTTGTTAGGTACTATTTTAATTACCAATAATTATTTTAAAAATTCGCAATTTCTTTTTTCTATGTTGCCTTTCAACCAGGTAATATTTAATAGAAATAAGGTTTTTAAAAAAATTTCCAGGTGAAATGGCTGTTTTGGCTTTAAATTATTACTTTCTTTTTTCATTGGGTCAATGAGCATTTTTTTCTAGTATTTCTACTTTGCAAATTTACTAATAGTTTTATTGTGATCTAATATATGAACATAACTTCAGGGAACTGTTGGAAACTAATAAAACATCCAATATTTTTATAATTATAGTCCCGACAATAGCAGAGAAGAAGAGTAGGGCCGATTGAGTACCAAAGATATACTGACTATGGACTTTCCAAAATTTTTTTTCACTATACTCTGAGTAATTTTCTTAGTGGTTGCTCTAAGTCTTCCATAGCCAGCTTGGCTGATGAGAATCTAGTTCAGATTTGCCCCAGGTTATTTCTGGTGAGGTATGAAAATATTCCTTACGGTGCTGCTTTACTTTCCACTTTTATGTCCTATTATTGTAATCAATACTGCATTAATATATAAAAAACCAATTATGCATTGTTACAATTATTTATATGTTTTGTCTTTAAAAGAAGATGGAAGACAGAAGAGCAATTATGTATTTATAGCCTGTGGTACATTAACCTTGTCATTTAATAAACTAGTTCTTTACATCTGTTGCTATAGATTTGAGTTACTATCTGGTGTAATTTCCTTATTCCAACAAAGCTCCCAACTACCTCCTCTTTGCTGGTCTTGGCAAATATATTATACTTCTATATTTTATAGGCTTAAATACCATTATATACATATCCTGTTATATCATTGCCTTTTAAAAGAGTAAAGAGAAAATAAGGAGACTATACATGTATTTGTACTCTAATTACATAATCACCTTAACTGGCAATCTTTATTTTTCCATTGAATTCTGTTTATTGTTCAATATAATTTGCTTGCTACATGAAATTACTTGACCTTGTATAATTCATAAAAAGGTCTCCAAAGAAAAATTCTCAGTTTTTTGTATTGGGCAATGGCTTCTACACATGAATTTTGAAAGATAATATTGCTGGGTGTAAGTTTCTTGCTTGGGTTTTTATTTTCCTTCAGCACTTTGCATATGTCATCCTACTGCTTTCTGGCCTTCATTATTTCACCATTGTTCTGATGATAATTCAGTCTCTTTATTGGGAATTCTCTTATATGGGTTGAATTTTTTTCTCTTGCTCCTTTAAAGACTTTCTTTTAGTCTTTGGCTTCCAAACTTCTACTATGATGTGTTTGGTTGTAAATATGGTTGTGTTTATCCTAATAGTATTCATGGTATATGGTAGTATGCTTTTATCATTTTTGCAACGTTTTTAGCAATTATCTCTTTAATAAGTTTGCCTGATACTTTCTCTCTCTTTTGTCCTTTTGTTCCAATCATTATTCCCATGTTGGTGTACTTAATGGTTTTCCACATTTCTCTTATATGCTGTTCATTATGTTTATTCTCATTTTTCTTTATTACAGAAGTTGTAGTTTCACAGAACTATCATGCAAAAAATACAGGATTCCCATATTACACCCCATTATTAACAATGTTCATTATTGTGGAACATTTATTACAATTAATTATAGCATATTTTAAAAATTGTAATATTGTAGCCCATGTTATAACCTAAGGTTCTCTGTTTGTGTAATATAGAATCATTGATTTAATTAAATTTATTCTTCTATCATATATACACAATCTAACATTTCTCCTTTTGATCAAATTCAGAAATGTATTTCAGTGCTGTTCATTACATTCACACTGTTGTGCCACTATCACCACCATCTATAAACAGAACATTTCCATCATTCCAAATAGGAATCCTGTACATTTTAAGTCTTAACATACCAATTTCTACCCCCACCCCATCCCCTGGTAACCTACATTCTAGATTCTGACTCTATGAGTCTGCTTCTTCTAATTATTAAAATCAGTGACCTCATACAATATTTGACCTTTTTTGTCTTGCTTATGTCAGTCAACATGATATCTTCAGGTTCCATCCATGTTATCACAGTCCGGTGTTGAATAACAGTGGTCACGGTGGGCATCGTTTTCTTGTCCTGTTCTCAGAGAGAAAGCTTTCAGTCTTTTACCGTTACATAGATTGCTAACTTTAGGATTTTCATATATGATGTTGAGAGAGTTTCCTTCTATTCCTTATTTCCTAAGTATTTTTATTAGGTAGTGGTGCTGGATTTGTCAATTGCAATTTTTGCATTAAGAGTGATGTTCATCTGTTTTTTATTTTTTCTTTATTGTGTTAATGTGGTATAATATATTAATTGATTTTCTTATGTGGAAACAACCTTGCATACTTGCATACCATGGATAAATTTCATTTGACCATGGTATGTAATACTTTTAATGTGCTGTTGGATTCAGTTTGAGCGTACTTTGTTGGGGATTTTTGCATCTATCTTCATAAGATATCTGGCTTTGATATGAAGGTAATGTTGACCCAATTTTGAATTAGCGAGTATTCTTTTCTCTTCAATTTTTTGGAAGAGTATGAGAAGAATTGGAATTAAGTCTCCATGACATGTTTGGTATAATTCCCCTGTAAAACCAGGTGGTCCTAGGCTTTTTTTTGTTGGGAGGTTTATGATTGCTGATTCAAACTTTTTACTAATAAATTGCTTCATTGAAATCTTCTATTTTTCTTGAGTAAATATACGGCATGTATGATTGTAAGAATTTGTGCATTTCATCTTGGTCATCTAATTTTTGGCATACAGTTGTTCATAATATAGTCTTTTTACATATATTAATTTTTTATTTTTAAGGAAGCTTTAGATTACATAAATGTAACATAAAAAACATAAGGGATTCCTTTAAGTCCCACTCCCTCCCCCTCCCACACTTTCCCACACTAATAACATCCTTCATTAGTGTGGTACATTTGTTACAATTGATGAACCCATATTGAAGCATTGCTACTTACCATGGACTACAGTTTACACTATAGTTTACATTTTGTCTGCACAAAATTGTAAGTCATGACAAAATATACAATGGCCTGTATCTGTCACTACAATGTCATGCAGGATAAATATAATGTCCTGAAAATTCCCCCATATTACACCTATTCTTCCCTCTCCCATCCTTCAGAACCTCTGGTGGCCACTGGCTTTACATCAATGATAAGAGTTCTTCCATTGCTAGAATAACAATAAGTCTATACTAGAATAATAAAGTCTATTTTAGTCCATTGCTCATTCCCCAATCTTGAGGATTTTGGGATGGTGATGCCCACTCTGCTTCTAATTGAGAGGGGGTTTAAATACCATGGGGCAGTTGGATGGAGCTATCTTGCTTGCAGTTGCAGACACCCTCTGTTCTTTGGCATGGGCATTGT
Source organism: Cabassous unicinctus (assembly GCA_029593785.1). Taxonomy (NCBI): domain Eukaryota; kingdom Metazoa; phylum Chordata; class Mammalia; order Cingulata; family Chlamyphoridae; genus Cabassous; species Cabassous unicinctus. The sequence goes on from JAQZBX010000800.1 coordinate 47,022, forward strand.
CCATCATCATCTCATTTTTAGTTGTCCTGCATAAGTTCAATGAGCTGGAGAGTAGGTGTGGCAACACTGCTGAAATATAGGGCTCAAATGACACATGGACAAACCAAAGATTTAAGTCTCTGGGACATACATTTATCAAGTATAGTGCTAATTATGGGTTCAAATAAACGAGGCAGAAAAGCCATGTGTAAAGAACCTATAAATAAGTCTAACACTGTTACACTGGGATGCATAAATTCCAAAATAAGGCCCAATGACAGCGTTCTGAATTCCTGAGCTGTCTGCCCTGCTTATAATTTTTTGATATCTCCAGAATCCTAAGGAGCCCCACTATTTCATGCACTGTTTACTGTGGCAGTCAATGAGATACTGCTGAGACTTGCATAAGAATTACCTCTGGAATGACCTCCCAACTCACTTTGAAATCTCTTAGCCATAAAAACTCATTTGTTTTTTCACCCTTTTGGTCAAGGTCTTTTTTCCAGATGCATTTCTACTTGGTGCTTAATAATAATCTCTCGGTGTCAGGGAGGCTCATTCCTGGGAGTTATATCCCACACCGTGGCAAAGGTAGTGCATTTATATGCTGAGTATGGCTTAGAGAGGCCACATTTGAGCAACAAGCAGGCTTTCAGGAGGTAATTCTTAGACAGTATATAATACTAGGCTAAGTTAAGTTTTGTATCAAGAAAAGGTTCGTAAATACAATCATCAATGTCAGGGCCAGGCATAATGGTCTGTCTTCCTTCACTAGACATTGCCCTTGCACTCGGGGGATTCTTGATGTCTTATTAGAGAATATAGCAGAATTCCCCAGGATGGGAATTCAATGTTCTTTTGGTTATTGTGTGGATCTCCACCCACCAAGATAATGTCCCATGAACACTTGAACATATTATGTTTTAGAGGCATGCCCCAGGTGTCCCCACATCACTGACACCTCACACCAGTTATCCTCCCCCACCACTGCTGTGACCCTTCTATGATCCAAAACCCCTCCAAAAATGGCTTCTATGTAATATCTAAGTGTTCATCTTGTCATAGTGTGTTATATCAGTGGGTGAAGACCCACACAATGAACAAGAAAATATTAAACTCCCATCCTAGGGATTCCTGCTATGTTCTCCATTAGAGTAACAAGAATCCCTTGAGAACATAGGCAATGCCTAATTTTAAAAAAAAGCAAACCAATATCTCAAGCCTTCAATATTATTGCAAGTAATTATGAATCTTATTCTTTAAAAACTGAAGCTTAGTGATTATCATAGGTTCCAAGGGGAGGAGGAGGGAAGAATATAATAGATGGAATATAGGACATTTTTAGGGCATTTTTCAGCATGATCTTGCAATAACAGATACAGGCCACTTCAATTTTTGTCAAAACCTATAAAAGTCTATGATTTAAAATGTAATCCATAATATAAAACTTTGACCATGGTTGGTAGCAATGTTTCAATATTTGTACACCAATTTTAACAAATGTACCATCTGCATGTAAAATGTTATTAATAAGTGAGAGGAGAAAAGGAGGAGGGCATTGGGTATATGGAAATCACCTGTGTTCTCTATATGACTTCTCTGTATCCTAAAGTTTCTTTGAAGATAAAATGAAAAAAATAGGCACTGGGGGCTATATGAAAGAAAATGTCACTGTACATAAAAGACAACAGAACTTACAGTGATGAAGGTCACAATGGCTAATATTTAAAAAATTATTTTTACAAATTGTTTTAATACAAATTAATTTTTTTGTATTTTATTGTTATATTTTAAATTATTTCATTTTCTTATTAATTTTATTCAGTTATTTTGTTGGCTTCATTTTTGGAGGGGTTTTGGATTATAATATAATCTTATAGTCCATTTTCTTTTATTACAGTTGGTAGTAATGTCCCCTTTTCAATTTGATTTTCATGTTTTGTGTCCTCTATTTTTTCTATTTCAGTCTAACTAATGATTGTAATTTATTATATTGATCCTTTGAAAGATCAACTCTTCCTTTGGTTGATTCACCCTATTGATTTTTTGTTTTCCTTTTCATTAACCTCCATTCTAATCTTTTATTATTTCATTCTTTCTACTTACTTTTGGTTATGCTTGCTTTTCTTTTTTTAATTCTTCCAATTTTGAGGTTAGGTCTCTGATTTGAAGTCTCTACAATTTCAGTTTAAGCATCTAGAGCAATAAATTTCCCTCTCAGCACTGCCTTTGCTGCATCCCATAAATGTTACTACATTGAATTTTCATTTACATTTTCCTCAAGGTATTTCCTAATTTTGCTTGATTTCCCTTTAACCCATTTTTTAAAGAATATGCTCTTTAACCTCCACATATTTGTAAATGTTCCATTTCTTTCACTGTTATTGATTTCAAGTATCATTCCATTGTGGTCAGAGAATACACATTATATAATTTAATATGTTTGAATTCATTGAGAATTTTTTATATTTTTTACCTAATATATGATATATCCTGAAAAATGATTCATGTACACTCCAGAAGAATGTGTATTCTGTTTTTATTGAAAGGAGTGTTATATATATGTCTATTAGTTCTAGTCTGTTTTGAGTATCATTCAAGTCTTTTATTTCCTTTTTAATCTTCTGACTAGATTTCCTATCCATTATTGCAAGTTGTGTAATACAGTCTCCTACTATTAATGTAGAATCATCAATTTCTCCCTTCAAACCTGTCAGTCAATATTTTCTTTATATATTTCAAGGCTCTACTGTTAGGTGCATATATACTTATAATTGTTAATTCTTGTCTAGTTGTCAACTTTATCACCTTTTTCAGTATATAGTGACTGTCTTTGTCCCTTGTAACTGTTTTTGACATAAAGCCTATTTTGTCTGGTATTAGTATAGCTACATCAGCTCACTTTTGGTTACTATCAGCCTGGTATACTTTATCAATCCTTTCACTTTCAAATTGCTTATATCTTTGAATTTAAGGTAAATATCTTGCAGTCTGTATATAGTAGTTTGGTCACATCATTTTTTTATCTATTGCAAGGATCTCTGCCTTTTGACTAGAGATTTTGGTCCACTTACATATAAATTCAGTACTTATAATGCAGGATATTCTTTTGCAATTTTGCCTTTATATGTTTTATATCTTTTTATTAACTCAATTCTTTAGTTAATGTCTGTTTTTATATTTATTTGATTTTTACTTTTGCATTATATTGAGTGTCTTCTCTTATCTATCTGGATATATTTCCATCTATTTCACTTGTGATTACCATGGAAATAAAATTTGACATCCTAAATATGTAACAACTATATTTTTTTACCAGCTTAATTTCATAGCATACACTTATACTTTTCCTGTAGCCCTTAGTCTAACCCACCCTTTTTGTATTTGTTACCACTTACATCTTTGTGCCTTGTTTATTTATAACCATAGATTCAGCATTACTTTTTATGCATTTCCTTTTTAGCATCTGTATGAAGTGAGATTTGGACTTACAAACCAAACAATACACTACAATAATAATGGCATTTTATTTATCCAAATGTTTACTGTTACAATAGGGCTTTATTTCTTGCTGCTTTGCATCACTGTCTAGTTTCCTTTCCTTTCAGTCTGACAAAGTCCCTTTAGCATTGCTGGTAGTGAAGGTTTAGACATAGTTAACTCCCATAGCTTTTGTTTATTTGGGAATGTCAATCTCTCCCTCATTTTGGATATAAAGTATTTCTGGTAAAAAATTCTTTGATGGCAGTTGTTTTCTCTCAGGACTTTAAATATTTCATTCCAGTCCCATCTTGCCTCTATGATTTTTGATGATAAATTAACACTCAATCTAATTGGGACTCTATGGTACAGAGTAAATTGCTTTCCTCTTGCAGCTTTCAGTACTCTCCTCTTGTATTTGTATTCAATAATGTGACCAATATATGACAGGGTATAATTTTCTTAATGTTTATCTTGTTTGGTTTTCTCTGGGCATCTTGAATGCGCATATTCACTTCTTTTGATATGTTTGGCAAGTTCTCTGTCAATATTTTGTTTAATATACTTCAGACCCTTTCTCTCACTACTTAAGGGACTCCCATAATGTGTATGTGGTATGCCTGATGATGCTATTTTCACTTTTTCCTTTCTGCTCCTCAGCTGGACTCATTTGAAGTGTCTTGTCCTCGAGGTCACCAATTCTTTCTTCTACCAGTTCCAATCTGTTCTTGAATCCCTTCTGAGAATTTTTCATCTAAATTATTGTTGTCTCCAACTCCAATAGCTCTGTTTGGGTCTTTTTAAATTTTCTATTTTAAGACTCTTATTTTGCCCATTCATTGTTTTACAGATATCCGTTAGTTATTTCTCTGTATTGTCCTTCCTTTCCTTGAGCATTTTTAAGATCATTTTTCAAAGGCTTTGTTTGTACATTCTGGTCTCTTTTTTGGTGTTTTCTGCATTTCATTCTCTTCTTATTTTGGGGGCCTTTTCTTGTATCTTTGTTTACCTTGCATTCTTTTGTTACACACTGGGTAATTTAATATTTTAATATCTTAACTTTAATTTACTCCCTGGGATGTCTGTTTCTTGATTTATAGCCAGCTGGCAACCAGGCAGAGATGTTCTTGCTTTTCAGGCTTCTAATCAGGAAGGTCTGCCCAAGGTGAATGCAAGGTGCAGGGATTTCCCTGTCTCTCCTGGCCTCCTACTATTTCTGGACTTTTGATTGTTAGTTGTTTTGGAGTTCCTCTGCTTATATGAGTTTAATTGTCCCCTCTCTTTCCCAGGAGACAGACCTGACTCTCCTGGGTGTTTGAAGCTGGCAAGTAATTGCCATAGAGTGTCCAACTCTATAACTTCTTACACTCCCTTTGGTGTCTCAATCTGGATTTTCCTGAAAGGCAAATTTGTAAGGAGGGTTTTTTATGCCCCAGAAGACTTTCCAATGTCAGTATTTCCCAGCCAAAACATTGCCATGCACCCACAAAGGGGTTCAGACCACCCCACAAAGCCCTTGGGAGGGATCAGAAAGAGCACTGTAGCAGTTTGATATTGGTTATGAATTCCAAAAGTAGATATTGGATTATGTTTGTAAACCGGTCTGTTCCTCTGGGTGTATTAGATGGTAGTAACTTCAGAGGTTTCACTTTTACTTTATTAAATTATGATTAGGGCTTTGATTGGCACCCTTGTTGGGCAAGGACTCACAAAGAAAATGACATGGCAGAGGAGACAGTGGAGTTTTGATCCTGGAGCCTGGGTAGTAAGCACACAGAGAAGCACATACCTGAGGAAGGAGAGAAGGTTCCATTAGACATGGCAGAGGCCTTGGGAAGAAAGACTAATCATTCACCTGGCAGTTTACAGCTGGCCTTGTGGAGTAAGCAAAGCAGCTGAGCCCAGAGAGAAAGGAACCCGGGGAGAGAGCCAAGACTTGTCCTAGTTTGTGGCTGAGATTGGAAGAAGCTGGGATCATGGAATCTTGGGAGGAGGAAGAAGACTGAAACCTCACAAACATCACCTGCCATCTTGCATCAACATGTGGCAACAGACTCAGGGTGAGAAAATACCTCTTATGGTACCTTGAGTTGGATTCTTTAGGGTTTTATGGCTGTAAGCTTCTACCCCAAATAAATACCCTTTAAAATCCAACAGAGTTCTGATATTTTGCATCAGCACCCCTCTGGCTGACTAATATAGCACCAAGAGCTTCCATGGCTCCCCAGTGTTGAGTTTCCTTGGCCTTCCCAGTAAATGCAGCCCTTCAACTGACCCTTCCCCAAAGCCCTGAGCAAGCATCACATTTTAAGTCTCCTCTGCCACAGCCTTTTGCTGAGAAAGTTTGAAACAATGACTTCCATTTCCTTTGTCTGGAGTCGGCTGAAACAATGGCCATGCTCAGAGTAGTACCATTAGCAATCTGAAGTAAATGATCGAAAACCATCATCAATTATTAGCTGTACACACACTAATTTTTACATCCCCTTCTGTCTCCAGATTGTTGGTCAGGAGTTGGAACCCTTGATGGCCTCCTTCAAGAATCAGTGATGGGTGACCCTAGTCAACAAATGTTGAGGGTACTTTATTGCTCTTTACTGTAATTTATCAACCTCTTCTTCCCTGTCTTTCCTGGATGATGTACAGTATCCTTCTTGCCTCTGAAGTTTTACAATAATTGTTTCAAACAATACCTGCTTAGTTAACCATTGTTACGGTTATGGTGGAAGGACTGAGTCCTTGAGCTCCCTACTTGGTTGCCTTTTTATTATTGAGTTGTAGGATTTCTTTATGTATTCTCAATATTAAACCTTCTTCGGATATATAGTTTCCAAATAGTTTCCCATTCATAGGTTATATTTCACTATCATGATTAAGTCATTTGATGAACAAAATTGTTTAATTTTGATCAGGTCCCAGAGATCTATTTTTTCATTTCTTTCTTTTTTTTTTTTTAAAGATTTATTTATTTATTTATTTATCCCCCCCTTGCTGCTTGTGTTTTACTGTGTCCATTTGCTGTGTGTTTCTTCCGTGTCTGCTTATCTCCCCCTTGCTGTGAGGTCCTGCTGCATCAGCCCACCGCGTCGCGCGGGCCGGCCTGCCCTCACAAGGAGGCCCCGGGAGGCGAACCCGGGGCCTCCCATGTGGTAAACGGGAGCTCTATCCATTGAGCCACACCCACTTCCCTATTTTTTCATTTCTTGATTCTGCTTTGGGTGTAATGGCTAAGAAACCATTGTGTAATATAATATCCTGAAGATGCTGCCCTATGTTTTCTTCTAATGGTTTATAACCCTCATTCCTATATTATGTCTTTGATCCATCCTGGATTGTATAATCACATAGTTATTCATTCATCATCACAATCAATATTAGAGCACTTTTGTTTTTCCAAGAATAAACACCCTTCACCACCAAACTATGGCCTTAATGAGTAAAAATACAATATAACTTTTCATCAATTATTAAAAAAAAAAGAGAGAGAATTATCCTAAGTGACAGAAACTGAACACAAAGTACTGAATGCCTTATTTCTTTCTTTCTTTTTTTTTTTTTTACCTAATCAATCTGCCTAGAACTTCCAGTACAATGTTGAATAACAGTGGTGATAGTGGACATCTTATCTTTTTCTGATTTTAAAGGGATTAACTAGGATACTAGCTGTAGTTTTCAAATATATGACCTTCATGATGTTGAATAAATTTCCTCCTATTCCTAGTGTTCCAAAAGTTTTTATCAAGAAAATGTGCTGGAGTTTCTCAAATGCCTTGTCTAACATTTGGATAAGCATGTGTTTATTTTTTCCTTCATTCTCTTAATATGGTGTATTATATTAATTTCTTTTCTTATGCTGAGCTCTCCTTGATACTTGGGAAAAATCCCACATAGGAATATTTTGTCTATTTTTGTAAGAGCCTTGTCAGAATTTAAATGCTTTTGAGTTGCTGAAATGCTACCCTCTCCTGATTTTAATTTTGGTAGGGAGAGGATTCATGTAATTTTGACTTTACTGTGGACAATCTCTGGCAATTTGTTATATCCATTATGTTAAGGGCAATCCGTTCTTCTGCAAATTAGTATTTGTAGTCATTGTTCATTTTAAAATAATTTAAATGCATTTCTATGATTTTTCTAGCCAATATTTCTTTGTCTTTCGTTTGATCAACATTTAATATGTCCTTGATTGCTTCTATATAATTTTACTTGCAATCCTGAAATTCAAGACATTTCTACATATTCATATTTCTTAATTTATTTCCACTCTCCAGCTATTAGGTGTGGAGAAAATCAGTTTTCAAAATTAAAATTTTGTTAAATTCTTTCATATATTCTAAGAAGTCTCATTAAAATAATTTTAGCACAGATGTGTTGTAGCTCCCATGTATATCTTGACTGTACTCAAGGATCCTCTTAAGACTTCCAGTTGTCCTAAAGGTCCTGAATGGCAGTGTCCTCCCATGGACCTGGTCCAAGGAAGATTAATCACAGCACCATGAGTTGTGTATTGGTCATTCTTCATATTCACCTTCGGTGTCTGGAGCAACTTGTGAAGACAGAAAGACCGTCCCACTTATATCAACTTTAAACTTTCTACTAGACAAAACTATGCTTCATGATATATTTCAGAAAAATATGTCTAATATGTGATATCCTCTTTACTGTTACTACTTAAACACAGCTACTGAAAGTAAAGGGTATCTATAAGAATGAGAAATACAATAGAGTGCCTAATTGACTAACACCAAGTGAGATCATATTTTGACAACACAGTACCACTTCTTATCTGTCTCTCTGCTTCTATGAGCTTGGTTACTTTGAATATCTTCCTGATATTTTGCATTTATTTCCATCTGATGCGAGGTGTTTGTGAGAGATATGAAAGGTGGAAGAGATCAAACCATAGTGGTGTTGCAATAATGGAGAGATTCCATTATTTGGTAAAGTAAGGTTTTGTATCACCCTCTTGCCATTTTCCTGGGAATCATTCACCTCAGGTAAGCATGAATCCACTAAGTGAATGTTATGTTTCCTCATGGTTCCAGCTCTTTCATGCCTCTGATGTCCCTAAGAAACTGTGAGGGATAGTAAGGGATTACTTCAATATTAGCTTCTGAAATTCCAAAGGCTAGTAAGCAATATATATAGAATACATTCTTATTTCCTGAACAAACACACTAATAATTTAATAAAGGAGTTATACTCACCATATTTCTTAAGATGGGTATATCCATAAATAATGTACTAACAAATGCATTTTAATTTTGAGTTAAATAGTTAAGTTGTAAATTTGCCATATCATTAAAATATGAGCCATAAGATGTATGCCAGCATATATTATCTTATCCTGCTCCTGAATATTTTCTCAGAACAATTCTGCACAAACCAGAAATTATATGAAAAAATTCATAATACCATAACCACACGTGGTAGATTGCTTGTGAAAATGGGGCAAATTATTTACTTTTCCCTGTATCTATGACTCTTATAATATGGCTTTGAAGCTTTCCCAACAAGTAGTGGACGCTTTTCAACAACTTGAATGTGGCTTGAATTGTTGCTTCTTTTTGCTAGAAGAAGAACATGGAAGTGCTAGCTACTGGCATGGGCCTCAAGAAATCTTGGGATTATCTATTCACTCTTTTGGAAACGTGACCATTTTGCTTGAGAACATGCATGGCAGAGCATCCCCAGGGTATACAAGACTATTGAACAAAGGCTGAGATTCCTCAGCCCTAAACATTTTAGACAGCTCACTCTATGTTAGAAAGATGCCTACCTGACCTGTAGCTGTTTCTAATTGCACAATGAAGCCAGCCGAGGACAAACAACCACTCAACTATCATTATTCTCATAATTAATAGCAAACAGTTTTAAGGCAATAATTTGATATGATTTATTACATAGCAATTGCTATTTAATATATTGAGAATCTGGAGATCGTGAGGTTCATATATTTGAAAACACATGCTCTTTTGTGAAAAATTTTAGAAATTCTGAAACACATTTGTACAATTTTCTCGGATTGATTTAGTCATATAACAAATATTTGCATGCTATTGTATTCTATGCATTGATCTGGGAACTGAATCATGTGACATCTCAATGTATTTCCTAATATGACTGTTCTTCATTCATAAAATAAAAAATATGATAGTAATGCAAGAACATTAAAGAACTAAGTAAGTCATAGGGAAAATGGCAAAGACTGATTTTATTAATTTGTTACTGAGACTTTGAAATATGACTCCTTATAATTTGGGCATAAATGTTTCATGTTATACTTCTTGAAGATATTTTTGAATGCTGAATATAAGTCTATCAGAGCCCAGTTTTTGCATTACCAAATCATTTTGTAAGTTATATTTAAAGTAAACATAGTCTTATATCATAATAAGTTCATAATGTATGAATTCCAGTTTTGATAATATGATTACCTGAAGAATCATGCAGGGTTTTTTAGCTGTAGGGCAGAGCATAATATTCTGAAATGTTTTAGAATTTCTTCAGTAGAACCCATAGGACCAGTATCTTACACAGCACATGACCATCAGTAACTGTATCTGCAGCTACCCTACCCACAACAGCCAGAGGCAGAACTATATCCATTGAAACCATAACCATGGCACAGGTCACTGTAGTAGTTGCTGTAGTAGCACATGTTGTCAAGAATGGAAGGCTCAATTGAACAGCAAGAAATCAGTTTCCTGATTTTGAGTGTCACCATCTTCATAGGGCCTTTTATGTACAACCAGTCATGAATGGACCAAACACAGTCAATGTTGATTTCATATTTCAGGCTAATTTACAGTAGAGTTCCAAATGAAATTCTTTTTGTTTAAGTCAGGTGAGTTTCTCAGAGTCAGAATTATTTATTTGTGATGCCTGAGTTCTCACAATCTAGTATACCACCTTAGTAAGAAGTTTCTATTTATTTTGAAAAAATCTTGTTCATGCTATGTGAATTCTGTATGATTATATCTAATATTTTTGACCAGGTACTTTGAAATTCCATGACCATTCAAGACCTTATAGATACTTTCTTTTCATGGCTCCATTTGATGAATGTTAACTTCTACTCCATAATCAGAAATGACTTGGTTGTTTTGGAGAGGAAAGTTATTTGAATATTTTACATTTTTTCTATTAATATAAGATGGTTCCACATTTTCCCAAAATATGTTGGTAGAAAATTATATCATTTTTTCCATTTTTCTGTCACAGTGTAATCAAACCCCACTGACATAGATATGTGTAAAGAGGAAATCTTAGATCGATGTTCCTAGTAGAGTTGTTTCTCTTCCCTCCCACCTTTTTACCCTGATAGTTTCCTAGAGACTCCTTTACTCTTTCACTTTCCTGGTGGGTGCTTCTGAGGGTTGTACCCATAAATTAGTTGAAAAGCAACATGCACCCAGCTATGATGGGGAACTGGCTGGGTGCATTGTTCTTGGTGCATGAAGCAAAATTTTTTATGTCCTCTTTTAGAGGCATTGTATTAATTTGCCACAGGGCTGCTGGTGCAAAGTACCAGAAATGGGGTGGTTTTTATAATGGGTATTTTATTTCTTGTAAAAGTTTACAGTTATGAGGCTTGAAAAGTCCAAATCATGCATCATCAGAGATGCTGTCACATCAAAGTAAGCTACTGTGATCTTACTAGGAATCACCAGGACCTGACTTGGATTCTTGCTCCTTGTGAAGTAAGAAGGAGGCTGATCTTTATGGAGGTCTCTGCCTTCCCCTCCAGAATTTACCCTCTATCAAAGCATAGCTGAGGGCAGCCAGGCATATAGCTGAGGGCAGCCAGGCATAGGGCTTGTCTCTTTCTGAACCTCCTCATTTAATCTCGGCTACTCTGTTTTCTTTCTTAGTTTAGCTGTAGCTATCAGGCATATGGTTCATCTCTTTAGTCTTGAACAACTCCATGGGTCCATCTTCTTGAAGGACTCATGCTTAGAATTTGGCTGCTAGCGATCTGCAAATTCCTCTCTTGCACAGCAGAATCAAAAATGTCAGAGCTACTTTTTCTTCTGCTTGTTCCTCCTCTGTGTCTTTGTTTATATCAGATCTAGCAAAAGTATGGAGGCCTAAGCAGGCTCCAACCTCACTGACGTATCACAATCAAAAGCCCTAATCTTATCAAGTAATTTAATCAAGAGACCCTCAATTGAATTTAATGCAATGAAATGGCCCCCCACACACCCACATGAATGGATGAGTTTAAGAACATAATATTTTTATGGGATTCACAAATTCAACCTGTCACAGGCTTACAGTCTCCACATTTTCCTGTTTCAATAAACATTTTATTTTCATAATGGAACTGCTTTTCACCAACATTGACTGTATTAAAGTTTGGGAAACTGGAGATAGTGTGAACCCCAAAGAGGATGTGGTATATATGCAATTTATTAAAGTCTCCTGTACCAATGGTATGTATGCAGTACCACCCATTAAATTTATTATTTGTAATATATGAAAGTATTAATGGAGTTTCCCCTATTGTGTATAAAAATGTAACCTTGCTCTATATCCATAGTTTATTAGACAATTTTGACTGCTCAATCCAATTATTTCTTCAATTTAAAAAGAAAAATTTCAGTATAGTATACTTTTTCTCCGTGTATTAATGGGCATAGGAATGAAGGGTCAAAAACTTTGGAGTCAAAGCTTATTACTTTCCACTGCTACTGAATGCTTCTTTTCTTCTGAACTGACCCCTGGAATGATCTTATCCATTTCCATTTAGAGAAATTGAGTCATTTGTGTATTGAGATTCTGTAGAGAGAAAAATATTTAGACATATGTATAGGCAATTTTTGCTCAGATCCTAAACTTCTAATACAATATGGCTAGCAAATACCCATAATTAATCTTATGACCTGGTTTTCAAATTATCTAATATACATTTACAATTTTCTAAGTATTTCCTGGCAGCACATCTTGATCTTAAAAATAATGTCTGCAATGTCAACTTTATCAATCATTTGGGCAAAAGTTTCCATTTCTTGAAGTCATTACTGACATACAATTTTAAATATAAATGATCCTTCAATTGACTGATATTATAATTCCATTATATTGATTTTTGTCTTCTGATAGGTTTGGAGAACATTTGTACTCAAATAAAAAATACATTTTTATGTCTTCACACTAGAAGTTGGAAATATGACACTCATAACCACCTTACTATAAAAGTGGTGACCTAATTTCTTAAGCTGTATAAAAATGTAACCTTGCTCTATATCCATAGTTTATTAGACAATTTTGACTGCTCAATCCAATTATTTCTTCAATTTAAAAAGAAAAATTTCAGTATAGTATACTTGTAATATAAATATGTATAATATTATAAATATTATAAATATGTATAATAATATAAAATTATTGTATAATAAATATGAATTGTAGTATAAATTTCAGTATATGTGCTGATATGATAATCAGGTGGATACTTTGTTAAGAGACTCTTACAATCACAATGTCCAGACACACTTTGTGTGCTCAATCAGATATGGGATGAGTCTTAAACACAGAAGGGTACGAAGTGCTAAATCCAAGTACAACAATATGAAATCATACCTAAATATCCAAATCTATGGTAAAAGGAAAGAGAAAAGACAAAAGGACATGATATATGCTGATGGAAATAATATTGTCTAAGTTTTCAGTGCTTCTATACCAAATACCAAAGTAATCCTGGCTTAAACAAGATGAAATTATATTTTCACAATTTAGTAAGTTTGAAGTCCAAAATCAAGGTGTTCCTAGGCCATCCATTCTCTGCAAACTGTAGTTTTCTAATGGTGGTTTATGGATAATCCACAACTCAATTTCAGGCTCCAATACATGGCAATATTTTTCCTGTGTCCTTATCTCTAAATACTCTCCAAATTTCCTCTGCTTATGGACTTATTTCAAATGTGGAGTAAAAAAAAATTAAAAAGATGTAAGGTTCTGGCATGCGTTAATTGGATAATGGCAATTATAATTTTCAAATATTGTGTATGAGTTGCTAAGCCACAACACACTTGAATCTTTCTTCTAAAGAACTGATCATCATGACTGGACTTTTAACCCACATTAGCCTTTTGGGAGAGTAACTGTTCACAAGTTACCCTCTTACCATCATCCACAAACAAAAAATGGTGAAATAAGCCAGAAAACCAATCATATAAGAAAAGAGACTAAATTTATTGAAAGAATTACTTAGATATCAAAGGAAGCCTTTTAGCTGAACTTTTAAAAATATTCTTTATGAGAATAGAAACAAATATAGTAATAAAAACAGAGATGATATTGTAGAACTTTCATTATAAACTAGGGTTTGATTGTTGCAGTTTTGCAGACATTGGATAGGATGAACAAATCATGCAGCAGGTGCTTCACAGGTGGATAACCAGGGTCTCAATAGAATCCATATGGCCAGTATCTTCCATACCAAGATGGGCGGTAGCAGCCATTTCCGTAGCTTCCGTAGCAAAATGGGCGGTAGTAGCCGTATCCATAACCACCATAGACAGGATAGCCGAAGCCATAGCCACAGCCCAGGCCACCATAGCCATAGCCACAGCCCAGGCCACCATAGCCATAGCCACAGCCTAGGCCACCATAGCCGTAGCCCAGTCCTCCACAGTAGTTGCCATAATAGACCATGTTGTCAGGAGTTCAGTGTTCAAGTGCAGGTGAGGAAGAGATTGTCCTGAATGTGAATATCACCATCTCTGCAAGACCTTTTATACTTCCTCTTTGTAGGTGTGACAAACCACAAGCAGTGTTGCCCTCATCATAAATTACTTTTAACCACAAACACCACCACCAACAAAACCCTTATAAAGCTCTTGTGTCATTGGACAAGGTGAAACTTTCATAGCTGAGATTACTGTGCAACTGTATCAAGATTTTTGCAATCAAAAAGGTGCCTTGAATTACACATTTTTTACTTGGTTTTAAAGCTCTTTGTCCTTGGAGCTTAAGTTTAAATTCCATGATAGGACTCTATGATAAAGAAACTTTGCAATTCATAAATGATTCAATTATTTTGGTGGTGGTTGTTTGCTAATATCCTCAATTTCATCAACCCAATGTGGACTAGGGAATGTCTCCCTTTGGATTCTCAAATTTTCTTTGAAAGGTAATTACCCTTATTACCATGCTGTTTACAGGTGGGGCAACTGAAGGCCAAAGATCTAAAGTAATAGGCTTATTATCACATATTGAAAGCTGCAGAGTTAAATTTGAACCCAGAGAGCTAATTTCAGAACATTTACTCTTAACTGCTGTGTTCTGGTGGCTACCCACGAAGTCATTTTACTATGCACATAAGTTTAGAGGGGTATTAGAATTTGTTGTCTAATTCACCTCTAAACTTAAATGCTATAATATTTGCAACTCTTAACATGTCAAGAATTCACTGTTTGTTGGTGAAAATCTACTAAATTCCATGAAAATATATCTTGGCAGAATTACTTTTTACAATAAAGACATGCCTCTCCTCACCTTTTAGGTGGAAAACAAACATCAAAATATATTCAAGTTTAAACAAATTTATTTCATGAAAATCATAATTCACAAATAAATCACAATTTTATCCTGAATCTAGCACTGGATACAGGACATAAATTTAAAACCATAGTGAATATATTTAGCATGTTAAAATATGTGAGGAAGAATTATTGACATAAGTGAGAAAGGAAATTTCAGTTC
The DNA here is from genome assembly GCA_029593785.1 of Cabassous unicinctus. Lineage (NCBI taxonomy): Eukaryota > Metazoa > Chordata > Mammalia > Cingulata > Chlamyphoridae > Cabassous > Cabassous unicinctus. The sequence continues at coordinate 62,190 of JAQZBX010000800.1, forward strand.
TCAGGCCTGGTGTTCCAGAAATTTAAACCATTGACTGTCTATCAGCAGTCTCATAAAACTCAGTGATATCTTTCTTTTGATTTTAGTAATAAACTACCTGCGATGTGAAAATGAGGAGGTGAATTTCTAATAGAAAATACATTGGTTCAGAGCTAAAAGAAGCTCAAGTTTAATTTAGACTATCATGACATGCTGAATGTACACATAAAAAAGGTATAATTATTGGTTGACTGGAGCAGGTCAGAGTTAGTGCAAGGGAAATCCTTCTGCCATAAAGGCTGGCGTTAGAAAGTAACTAAAGGTGTGGTGTGAGTAGGGCTTTGAAAAGGAGACAATAGATTTTCATTAATTGCCCACAATTGGTTCAGTTGTGGCTAAACAAAGCATCTCACTTGTAATGTGAAGCTTTGCCATAAAACCTGGAGTCAAAAAATTACTCAGATATATCCTGCAAATCAGCTGATAGATAGCATGACAAGTATGTTCGGTGGGTCCCAAATACACTGAACTATTTAACAAGTCCTCTCCCAGGGAACTGTGCAAACTGAAGTCACCTACACTACCACATGCCAAAGCTACTTTACAAAGCACTGCGGTGAATTTTTCCATTAAGTCATCTAAGTCTGAGTAATATTTTGAGTGTCTGTGTGTGAAATTTTCCATGCATTTATTTTTGCATTTTTGAATCCTGTTGTTTCAGGTGTGTGCATATAACAAATACTTAATTCTACTTTTATGTGCCCAATGGAAAATATTTCCCTTAGCAGATTAATTAAATGCACTCACATGCATTGATACAATCAATAATTATACTGATGATATTTATGCTTTACCCAATTGTAAAAATGGTGTTTGTGAAGAAAATGATTTAGTAAAGGATGATGGTAGCACAACATTGTGAACCTAATTAACAAGACTAAATTATATAATGGAAGGTGCTTAAAAGGAGAAATTTTAGGTTGTATATATGGTAAGGGAATAAGTTTAATAAAAAAAATCCATGGAAGTATACTACGCAATGAAACCATAAGTTAATCCATGGACTACAGTTAATAGTACAATTATAAATATGTGCTCTCATCAATTGTAACAAATGTTGCATACCTATTTAAGCTGTTAAAAATAGGGTAGCATATGGGAAACCTGTATTTTATGCATGATTGTTCTGTATACCCATAACTTTCTTAATTAAGAAAAAAAACACAATAAAAATGGTGTATATATGGTAAGTAGTTTTTTTCTAGTGTGTACAATTGTACCTTAAATTGTGCCCTTCTTTATCATTTTATCTCTTTTACTAGTATATATTCATATTCCTAAACTTCCACTATTGTCTATAAAAAAATCAAATAACTTCTTTTATATTGTTTTATTTTCTGTCTCCTTTGTCTTTTATTTGGATTATACTAGGTTTGTCACAGCATATAAGAGTGTTCTAATCTGGTAGTCACTTTTGATTTGATTTTACTTACACATCCCCCCACACACACACACATTCACATCTACCTCTACCTCTGCCTCTGCCTCTGCCTCTGTTTACCTCTACCTCTTCCTCTACCTCTACTTCTACCTATACCTATACCTCTACCTCTACCTCTCTAATCTATATCCAATAACATGCTGACATTTCCTTATCAGTCATTAATTGGAAGAATATCAACACCTAGTAGTTCGCTCAATATGAACTTGTGAATGCAGAATCCCGTTTCTTCTTGTATGTTGAAAACTGTTTTTCTGGTGCATTGGTACCTGAAGGACAGCTTTGCTAGATGTAAAGCTAATGCATTCTTTCAATAAGATCTTTCAAATGCTTCTCCCTTTTGTTTCTTTTTAAATGCTGTTTTAAAAATTCTTTGTTTTCCAGCTAAATAACTTTCCCATAACAAATTATTTGAGTTTTTTTTCTGGAATCCTTGAGACATTCTTCTTAAATTTGAAATCTAATAATTTAAGAGTGTATATATTGTGGTTGATAATTCTAGATTTGTATTCTCTGGCAACTATTGGATGCTTTCAATGAATAATTTCAAGTCTCATTTTAATTTATGGAAAATTGTCTTAGAATATAGCTTTAAATATTAGTTTTGCCCCATTGTTTACTTTACTCAATTGCAAAAATGGTGTTTGCAATGCATTCTTAGCATTTCCTCTTCAGGAGACTAATAGCATGAATACTATTCTTTCATTGCCTGCCATACTTTCCCACTAAGTTCTGCCTCATACTTATTAACCTTTTTTTATCTCATTTTCATTCTCTTGCTTGTGTTTTCACACTTCTATTATAGCTTATTAAATTTTTATTTTACTTCATTTTTCCTAATATATTTGTGTATCTTATTCTTCATCTCATGTCATTTTTATGTTTATTTTATTTATTTTATGAATTGAATTACTTTTCATTTGCTTTCTTAAATTTCCACTTCTTTTCTTAGTTTTTCAATTCTTAAATCAGAGTGATTTATCCTCCCAGGCTTGGCTGAATATAAATTAATCCAATTTAAGTTACATTTTAGTGTTTTCCTCTACCTCAATATTGTTTTTACAGGAGACATTTTTGTCAGTTAATGTATATTGAATTAATATTCTATTTTTTAAATATCTCTGTGGGGAATTGTTAAACTTTTCCTTATTTTTTTATTTGTTTGTTGTGTGATTTCTTGTACTTTTGTATTAAATTTCTTATATAATTCTTTATATAAGGAAGCACACTTTCCCAATATAATAAAATCTAGATACTTTAGTGAATTTCTCTAGGTTTGTTTTGGTGATGATGAAACAGATTATGCACCTTCCAATTTGCTTTACGTCCTTTCCTTTGGGCTTTGAGATTATTCTTTTCCTTTTTCCCCATACATTGCCCAATTTCAAAGGAGAACTTCTTCCTTCTTTATACAGGTTCCTTCCCTAGAAACTTTGAGTTTTGAAAAATACTGTAAAATCATTCATATTTTTTAGTTTCTTCCCAATCATCTATTCATTTATTCTCTCATCAATCAGTATCCTTTGATTTAAAGTATTATTTATCTTCATGTGGAATTAGACTTTCTGTAAGTGTTCCTAGGTAGAAATTAGGCCTTGTTAGCTGCCCTGCTCTCTTCCTTGAAGTTTTTTTTTTTTTTTTTCTCTTTGCCTTTATTCACCACAAAATCTTGTGGCAAAATGTGGATGGGACAAAAAGGTAAGAGCTCCTGTGATAGAATTGCTTATTTATATTTTTTAACTTGGGCCTACTTTGTCTTTTGGTTTTGATACGCATGTAGATTTCATGTAGCTTTGTTTTTTCTATTCTTTTTGTTCAGTTTTGCTTTTGGACAAAATGTTGCAAGGCAAGTTTCTAGGTCACTGCTATTTTCTTCAATTACTCAGATGTCTGTTACATAAATACCATTGAGGAAATATGGGCCTAAAGGCTTCTTTGTGGAAAGCTTTTATGTTATCAATACAAAAATATAAATAGTGCTATTCATAGCTCCTTGATTCAATTTTGTTAATGTATGCATTTAAAGGAACTTTTCTGTTCCATGAAGGTTATAGAATTTATTAGTGCAATGTAGTTCATAATATCCCCTTAGAATTTTGGTGTTCAGTTAAGGACTTTCATTATTATGCTGGTAATTTGTGTGGTTTCTCCTATTTTTTTTTTTTTTTAACAAATCAACTTTATTGATACATATTAATAAAGTATGAATTCATCCAAAGTGTACAATCAGTGGTATTTGGTGTAATCACATATTTGTGCATTCATCATTTCAATCATTATTAAAGCACTGTCATATTTCAACAATAATATTAATAATAAAAACAAACAAACAAAACTCATTATCTATCAGTCTCTCTATGCTTTCCCTACTGGACATAGCTGCTATTCTGTTTCCTTCTCTCTAGAATATTTGTATTTATATTTTGTAAAAATAGTCTTATATATGCATTACCTATATTCGTGTTTTACACAATGTTTTACTATCTTATACAGTGGTTTTAGCTTTACTTCTTGTAATATACATGACCTTAGACTTTCCCTTTCAATCACTGTCATACCCATCTAATAATAGCTGAGCTACTTACAAACACCATGATATGCTCTCACTTTTTAAATTCATTTCCAAAGTTGTACAAGTAACCTTTTTACCAATTCTCCACAGATTACACCTCAGCTTTCCATTCTCTACACTCCTATTTTCTGGTGATCTATATTCTAATTATTAACTCCATGAGTTTGCACAATATATTTAGTTCATATATTTCCCACATTTTTCATCATTCTACCTATAATTATCCAATCTATTTATCTTTCCAATCTACTGACTTTGTCTTTCATGCACTTTGGGAATTTGATGTCCATTTTTATTCCCTAGATTTTACACATATTTATTTCCTTCCTTTACCTTCCTTTGGGTTCTATTTGCTCTTTACACTAGCTTTTTAAAGAATATGCTAACACAACTGATTTAAATCATATTGTGCAATACAAGGTATGGGATATCCTTTAATCACAGCTTTGTAGTATTCAACGTATTTTGTATAGTTTATTATCTTTGTTAAAAAGCTCAAATTATTTAATTATTGTCCAATTTATTATGTGATTTCTCTGTGATCCATACACTATTTAACTGTGTGTTACCTCAGGTGCCAGGAAGTCTTTTTGTATCGATGGGTCCAAGTTTCTCCCTCCATCCCAGACATTAGGGACTCTTCAGGCACTAGTACCAAGATTCAACCAGATCTCTCCTACCAATCATGCACAGTCAGTTGGAGAAACCCTTCTCAACTCCTTAGACATCAAAAGGTCGAAGTGGGACCTCAGCTATGCAATATAGAAGAAGCAGTCAAAACTAACAATATAAAAGTTCTGAAAATTAGCTGTTATCGGGAACTTAATCCACAAAAGTAAATCAAGTTAAACACGCCAAACCTTAACATGGTACCTTATTAATTAATGATATAAATGGTACTCGGATTTCCTTAGAGTCATAGACTAAATTTCCAGGATAACATCAAATATCAACCATAAGAGTAAGAACCAGTTGCATCACAACAAGAATGAGAAATAGAAATCAACTCCTGCTAAAACTAGGTAGTAAGATGTTGGAAATATTTGATGAGGATTCTAAAATTGCCACAATAAAAAGGTTAAAGAAATTGTCCTGAAGTATCCACAATAAATATGCTTCAGCAGTAAAATTCTCCTGAATCAAAAGAAAAACTTGGAAAACTCAGCAGAGAGATAGTCATTAAAAGCAGAACGAAAAATCACTTATAAAACTGAAAAATATGGTAAGAGAAATTTAAAAAAACCTTACTGTATGGACTCAATAAAAGAATGGAAATGACAGGATAAAATGAGTGAACCTGGTTGGATAAAGAATAATATAATTCAAACAATTTTAATAGCAGAGAGCAAATAGAAAATGACAATGAATAGAATTTCAGGGAACTGTGGGAAATTAACAAACTTCCGATATTCAGATCATAGTTGCAGAAATAGAGGAGAGGAAGAGAGAGACTGAATGAATACTTCAATATACACATGGTGTAAAAATTCTAAATTTTGTTTTTCACTACTTTTTTATTAATTGTCTTAGTGGTTGCTCTAAGTCTTAGCATATTCAGCTTGATTGATGAAAATCTACCCTGGATTCATACCAGATTAATTGAAGTCAAGTATGAAATTGTTACTTCTGTATGGTGCTACTACGTCTCCACCTTTTATGTGCTATTATTGAAACCCTTATTACAACAATATGCTACCATCCCCATAATACATCGAGCAAGTTTTCTTTACGTGTTTTATGTCTTTAAAAGGAGCTGGAAGAAGATAGAAGAGCAAGACTATACTTATAGTCAGAGTTATGTTAACTTCTTAATTATGATAACTGGGTCTCTTCATTATTCATGTGGATTTGAGTTATTACCTATTCCTTCCCCCACAGCACCTTGAAGTCTCCTTCACCATACCTTTGTCCAAGGTGGATTGGAACAATGACCATCCTAGATACAAAGTTGCTAATCCAAAACCGTGAAGAGTGATCAGGTCTTGGGGAAGAGGATATTTATGTCCTCTTCTGTCACTAGGGACATTAGAGTGAGAGAGAGGCATTATGAAGCCACTGTGGGGAGAGAGTAACACACTGTTATTTGCATAATTTATCAGCTTATGACTTTTACTCTTCCCTGGATGCTCTACAGTGTTCTTCAGGCCTACATTGTTTCAGAAATTTCCTGCCTGTTTAATAATAGTTTTGGAGCTCCTTGCTCCACCATCTTCCCACAATCCCTATAAATTATTTTCTGGTGCATTTGATTCCTTTGTAAATATTCATGTTTCTGTCTTGATCATTTTCCTTCTTTCAGGGTGGTTTAAACTGCTAAGCTGCTGGGCAATATAACAGAAATGGGTTGGCTTTCACAATGGGCAATTATTGGCTTGCAAGTTTACAGTTCTGAGGCTGTGAAAAATGTTCAAATCAAGGCATTATAAGTTGATGCTTTCTCCCCAAAACTGGCTGCCACCAGTCACTTGTCAAGGTTCATGATAACATCTTCTTGTCTCTCCCTTCTCTCTGGTCTTCATTGCTTCAGCTTCTTACTTCTGATTTTTCTCTCAGCTTCTGTAGCTTTCTTTTGGTTTATCTGTCCATATTCAGCTCATTTATAAATGACTCCAGTAAGGAGATTAAGACATACGCTGGGCAACACTTTAATTGAAGTAACAATCAAAAGGTCCTTAATTGAAGTAGCATGATCAACTGTCCCACCCACAAGGGCTTCATATCCAAAGTAATGGGTCACATTTAAGAACATGATTTTGTTGTGGAGGAAGAGTCTTAAACTACCACACAGGGTATCTCTACTTTTTCCTTTCAGCACAGCTTTGCTGGCAATGTTTTCTACCAGACTTTATTTGTCTGAAGACATCAGTTTCTTTTCTTTCTTTTTGATGTTATAATTATCTACATAAATCTCTAGGCTGATAGTTATTTTCAATCCATCCTAAAAAATGTCATTAGATATTATTTTGGATTCCATTCTTTTTTCTCTGTAAGCATGCTGTCATTCTTACTATATTTTGTATGAATTGTATATGTTTTCTCTGGTTGCTATTAAGCTTTTCTCTTTGTATATGACACAAAGGAGTTGAAATATGAATAGGTGTACTTTTAATTATATTTTTCATGCTTGACATTTCAGAGCATTAGAATTTGTGGGTTGATGTTTACCATCATCTTCAGTTTTTGAAATATGTTTGAATGTATATCTTACAAAGGGATGGTTCCTCATTCTTGATGACTTACAGGAATTAAATTAAATATTACAGTATTGAAATTGCTCTAATGATGTATCCTTTCTTAGTGTTTACTCTTCATGGAGGCACAGGTAATGTTTGTGTCATTTTGATCTTCCTCAGCTCTCGTTTTTGAAGAGTGATGTTTCTGAGATAATCTTCACTTAGAGGGAACTACTATAGTGTTGTATTTAGATGAACATTTGAACATACAAGATGATGTGTCCTTTTTTTTACCCCCCATGAATCAGTGGTAGAAACAAGACACTAGAGTTAGGGGGTTGGTTTTATGGGCATCCCCTATATTTTCTCTGTGACTTTTCTGTGACCTAAAGCATCTTTGAAAATAAAGTGAAAAAAATAAGACACTGGGAGAATATAGAGAGGAAATTGTCATATATAAGTTAACATTTAACATAAAAGATAACATATCTTCAGTGATGAAAAACATATTGAATTTTTTAATTGCTTAAGTCTGAATTTTTTATTATTGTTATATTTTTATTTTTTTCAATTTTTTTGGCATTGTGTTTTGAGAGGTTTTGGATTTCAGAAATGTTGCAACTGTGGCAGAGGAGGATCACTGGTGTGCAGTCTTGGTGATGAGGGAATGTGAGTGGAAGGGTCTACATGGGCATGCCTCTATGGAACATGAATATGTTCAAAAGGTCATGGGGTATTGTCTAAGTGAATGGAGACCAACATAATAGCCAAAAAATATTGAATTCCCATACTGGGAAGTCCTGCTACATTCTCTAATCAACTGGCAAGAATCCTTAGAGTATATCCTTGTGAAGGAGAACAGACCAATAAATCAGGGCCTTGCTATTGATGTTTGTAGTTATGAAACTTGTTCTTGTGAAATTGAAACAACATAGAATTATAGATTGCCTAAGAGTTACCTTGTGAGAGTCTCCTTATTGCTTAAATGTGTCCTTTCTCTAAGCCAAACTCAGCATATAAACTCACTACCTTCCCCGAAGAGTGGGACATGACTCTGGGGGATGAGTATACCTGGCACTGAGGGATTATTACCAACTGCCAACTAAAGATGTATTTTGAAAAAGACATTGATCAAAAGGAGGAAATATTAAATACAAATGAGTTTTTATGGCTAAGAGATTATTATATCATGCCTATTGTTGGGACAACAATAAACAGGGAAAGGTGAATTTTGATACTGAATGATGCAGTCTATGTATGGTAAGGATGAACAGATAAGAACACAAGACAATGGCTTAAAAATCATTTCTGTTTGAAATCAGGATGGGAAACAACATGTGTCACAGCAAAATCTAAGGGGGAAGCATGAAAATTTTGGTCACGTGGAGGACAGAACAACAAGAAAAAATGCAGGAAAGATAATATCAGGAACTTGGCACCCCATCAATGGACCTTACCTAGGAATATATGTTTCCCAATGAAACAGAATTAGAATTAGACTCATTAATAATTTCCCTATACATAGCTTTTCTGCCACTTTTATTTGAACCTATAATTAGCACTATCTTCATAAAATATAAGGCCCAGAGACTTAAATCTTCTGTCTCTTGATAAGCCAGTTGAGCCCCAAATCTCAGCAGAGTTGCAATACCTACTGTTTTGTTCATAGGACTCGACCAGGACAACTAACCAAAGGATGATGATTGACAACACCCATCTCAAAAAACAGAGAGTATCTACAAATGCAAGCAAGACTGTTTCACCCATCTGCCTAAAGGATCTAAGCTCTCTCTCAAACAGTAACAGAGTGGGCATCACCATCCCCAAATCTTCAAAATTAAGGAATGAACAAACATAAGAGGGAAATGCATCTATGGACTAAAGTATACTCATTATTATTCTAGCAATGGAAGGACTTGTAGCATTGATATAAAGGCAGTGGTTACCTGAAATTCTGAGGGGAGGGCAAGGGAAAATAGAGGTGTAACATGGAGCATTTTTGGGACATTGGAATTGTCCTGCATAACGTTGCAATGGTGGATACAGGTCATGATACATTTTATCAAAACCTATAAAATTATGTAATACAAAATGTAAACCATAATGTAAACTATAGACCATGGTTACTAGCAATGCTTATATGTGTTCATCAATTGTAACAAATGTACCAGAATAATGAAAAATAATGTTAATGGGGAAAAGTGTGGGAAGGGTTGAGGTATGTGAGAATGCGTCTATATTTTTTATGTAATATTTATGTAATCTAAAGCTTCTTAAAAAAATAAAAATGAAAAGGTCTCATCCTGATGCTAGTGGGTCACATCTTAACTGAAATAATGGCATTAAAAGGACCTACTAATAATGGGTTGACACACACAAGAAATTATTTAAGAACATGTTTTTCTGGGGTACAGTCACCAAACCCTACACATGAGATGGTCCACCCTAGGTAATTAAGCTGCCTACCTGATCTGTAATCTTTGTAGATGTAAAATGAAGCCAACCAAGACCAGATAACCTACTCAATGGACCTTTAGATGCACGAGCAACAGTAAATAGACCTAAGTTACTAAGTTGTGGGATAAATTTTTGTACAATGATTGCTAACTCATACATTGAGAATTTGGAATTGTCGGGTAGATATATTGAGAAACATATGCTTCTTTGTGAAAAATTATGGAAATCTTGAGAAATATTCACACAGTTGTGTCAGCTTCATTCAGTCATTCAACAAATATTTTTATGACATTATGTGTGCTGTTCCTAAAATTATGTAACTTCTTTGTGTTAATGTTTTCTAATATGACTGTTTTTACATTAAAAAATAATAAAATGACAATAATGCATGAACGTAAGTAAAATTATCAAATAATGGGGAAGATGGAAAATAGTGAAATTATACATTTGTTGCTGAGACTTTGAAACATGAGTTTTTATCATATTGGGGAAAAATGCTTCATTTCATACCTCTTGAAGTTATTTTCAAATACCGTATAGAATTTTGTCACAAATAAATTATTGTTTGGCAAATTTTTTTGTGAGATTCCTGTCAAATGTATTCAATTATCCTGCAATATTTATATTATATACCTATTTCTACATTCATGTTTTCGGAAAATATCATACATTTTGAAATTCAAATAATATAAATGCAAATCACCAAATGTATTCACCTCACTTTAATCTCATTGATTGGAAATTTCATTTTCCCATTAAATATTGGTAGTTGCTTCTGGAGGCATGTTAGAATTGTTGGAAAAATTAGATTTTATGTCTTCAAAAGAGATAGGGAAAAGAAGATTAAGGAACAATTTATTAAGACCTCCTTCAGCAACAGTATGCACACAGTACCACTTATTAAATGTATTATTATAACATATGATGGAATTAATGGAGTATTCCACTGTGTATAAATGGTTAACCATGCTCTATACTATTAGCCAGTTTATTAAGCAAGTTTAAATGCACAAACCTATTCTTCCATCAAAACCATCTGAGGTTTCAGTGTAGGTTATTTATTCTCAATGTATTCATGGCCAAAGGATGTAAGGTGAAAGATGGTGGAGTCAAAGCCCCCTACGTTCCACTGTAACTGAATTCCTCCTTCCTTCTGAACAGATCCCTGGAAGGATACCGTCAATGCCATTTGGAAAAGTGGAATCATTTGGATATTGAAGCTCTGGAGAAAGACAAATGTGTACACAAGTGAATAGACATCCCTATTCAGATGCACCTAATTATAACATATTAAAGTAAGAGAAAATTAGCTAAGATTTTTCTGCCCTATTTCTTAATGCATTTACTTTACATTCATTCATTTTATTTTTTTTCAAAAAAGCCAAACAACAAACAAACATACATATCCTTACTATTGCCAGTTACTGGTATCGGTGCTGAACCTCGTGACTCATCTTAATGTTATTGTGCTATTAATATTATTTGATTTCTTGTTCGTAGCATAGGCTCTAATAATTAGAGCAAGCTATTTGAGAAAATTCTGGTTTAAAAGAGGAAAACTTGGATTGAAATATTTTCTATACTGAAAAAATAAAATGACTTCTGATAATTTATGGCTAACAAATGTCCTTAAACTTATGACCTGGTTTTTAAAGTAGACAAGCATATGTAATTACAATTTTTCAAGTATTGTCCCACAAAATTCTTGATCTTAAAAAATGTTTGCAATTTCAACATGTTGATATTTCAAAGTGGCTATGAATTTATCAATACTTTGGGCAAGAGTTTGTCATTTTCTGAAGGTTAAAATGACAATTTTTATTATAAATGAATGTTCAAATGACTGATATTGCAATTCCATTACTCTGAATTTTCTTATTTTGATAGATATGGAGGAAATATGTACTCAGAAAATAAATTTTGATGTCTTTAAAGTAGAAGTTGCAAATATGAAACTCAAAACCACTGTTCTATAAAAGCGGTGATCTACCTTTTCATGCTGAATGTTCTGACATGGTAAGCAGGTGCTTACCTGGATTAAAGACTCTCAAACATGCAGACAATTAGCAGACCCACACTGTGTGCTAAATTAGGTATAGGATATCCATTAAACCTATAAGGTAGGGAACAAAAAAGCCTCCTTCAGATGATGTAAGGTAGAAATTCCAAATACAATCACAAAGTAGCTACCTAAATATTCAAATCTAGGGTATATGGAAATAGGCAAAAACAGAGGGAAATGAACATCATGATGAGAAACAGGAATATTGCCTAAGGTTTAGCCTGAGCCTCTATAAAAAACACCACAGTCTTTTTGGCTTAAACAACAGGATCTTATTTTATTTGTTTTTTGACATTAGAATTTCAAAATCAATTTTTACAGGAATGCATTTTTGAAATATGAAGTCTTCATTTTGTGACTTACCAGCTATTCACAACTCAAGTTCAATATCCAACACGAGGCAACATTTCTCTATTCTTCTTTGCTACTACTGTATTGAAATTCCCTCCGTTTATAGACTCCAGTCATATTGGATTAAGGCCACCCTGCTTCAGTTTGGACTCATCATAGCTAATATCTGAAAATCATACTTGCAAATGCAGTTTCATCTCCACACTATGATTCACTCTGGCCTCATTTAACTATTAAGATCTTCAAAGATCCAGTTTATAGGACTGGGAGTTAGGACTTGAATATGTCATGGTAGGGAAAACTCCATTTGATAACAAGTTTTGGGTAACACTTTCAGTAGTTAGAAAATTTAGTAAATAGACTAATGATTAAATATGATCGTGTGTATGGTTGCAGTAGTTACAGATTTATCAAAAGAACATTTCATTTAGAAATAACTGGTTTTTAGGCCTTTGTTCTTTTAGGAAGGAGCCACAATTTTGTAAGGACACAATCAATCATGTACACGTTATGTGGAGGGACAAAAATTCAAACTTAAAAATAAAGATTTGGCATGTGGAAACTGGAAAAAGGACAATTGCAATAGTCAAATATTGAGCATGAGAGGCAATGCCACAACAAACTTAAGTCCTCTTTTCAAGAAACTGATCATCATGAATGAATTTTAATCCAGATTACTCTTATAGAATTGTAGCTGAGAAGGAGTTTCCCTTTTACAATCATCAGCATAAGAAAATGATGGTGAAATAAGGAAGAAACAAATCACATTTGAAAATAGCTTAAATTTATTGAAAGTATTTACTCAGATGTCACAAGAAACATTTAAAAGTATTTTTAAAAATATTCTTTATAATCTTGCAGATATAGCCAAAAGGAGATGACATCTGTAGTTTTCTCTTGATAGCCTAGAGTTAGATTGCTGCTATTGCAGACACTGGAGGGGAAGAACACAACCAACAGCAGGTGCTTCACAGGTGGATACATCCAGTAACTCAGGGACTCAGTTATATCTTTCAGCAGAATTCACCAGACCAGTATCTTCCATAGCAAGATGGGCGGTAGCAGCCATATCCGTAGCTTCCACAGGAAAATGGGCGGTAGCAGCCATAGCCATAACCACCATAGCCACGATAGCCACAGCCATAGCCACAGCCCAGGCCACCATAGCCATAGCCACAGCCCAGGCCACCATAGCCATAGCCACAGCCTAGGCCACCATAGCCATAGCCCAGTCCTCCACAGTAGTTGCCATAATAGACCATGTTGTCAGGAGTTGTCTTTTCAGGTGTTGGAGAGGAAGAGCTTGTCCTGAATGTGAATATCACCATCCCTGTAAGACCTTTTATACTTCTTCTGGAATAGGTGTGGCAAACCACAGGCAATGTTGCCCTCATTACAAATTATTTTTGCATTAACCACAGTAACACCACCAACAAAACTCTCATAAATCTATGTCATTGGGCATCAAGAAACCTTCATAGCCATGAGGGCAGTGTTATTGTATCAAGATTTTCATGATCAAGCCAAGTTCCTTGAATGACACATTCTTGACCTGCTTTTAAAGCTCTTGCTCACTGAAAGCTTAAGTTTTAATTCCATGATGAGAGTCTATGATCACAGAAACTATGCAAGTCAAAAGATTTTTTTGGTTTAATCATTTACTCAATTTCATCAACCCATTTGATCAAGGAAGTGACACTCAATGAAATTTCAAAAATACTTTGATATTAAGTATAATTATCACCATCCTATGTATAGATGGGCAAATGAATCACAAAGAGGTAAAGTAACAGGCTTAATGAGACACATCTAAAAGTTGCAAATTTAAGATTTGAATTCAGAGAAGAGACTCCAAAAAATTTTATGCATGTCTACGATGTTCTAGTGGTTTCTCAGGAGATCATTTTAATATGAAACTAAATTTAGAGATGTATTTGACATAGTCATTCTGTTCAGCTCTAAACTTAATGGCTATAAAGTTTTAGTCATTATTAATGTTTCCCAAAATCTGAGATATTTTCTCAAGGTCTCCTTGTTTTTGAAAATCTACTAGATTCCTTGAAAATATATCTTAACCATATGACATACTAAAATAAAGACATATCTATCTTATCTTCTAGACAGAAATATATATACCAAAATCTTGAAGTTTAAAAAATAATTTATGAAAATGAAATTTCATAAATGAAATTTAATATTACCCCAAAATTGCACTGGATTCAGGATCTAATTTTAAACCTCAGGGATAATATGTAGTGTTTTAAGTAGTGCGATTAAAATATACTTATGTGAGAAAGAATGGTCCATTTTAATCAGGTCTGGTGTTCCAGAATTTCAAAGTATTGGCTGTCTTTCAGCAGTTTCATGAAACTCAGTGAAATTTTTCTTTTGATGTGAAAATCAGAAGAACTTCTAATGGAAACTTCATACGTTTGAAGCAGAAAGAAGCTCAAGTTTAAATTAGACTATCATGACCTGTTTATTGTCAACAAAGAAGTAAAAATTTTTGGTTGACTGGATCAGGTCAGAGCTAGGCTATTGAAAATGCTGTTTTATGTTATAAAGATTGGTTATAAAAGGATAATTTTATGGTCTTGTGGAAGTAGGGCTTTGAAGATGAGACAATTGATTCACATTAATGTCCCACAATTGTTTTAGATGTGGCTAAACAAAGGAAATCTCTTCAATGTCTCTGAGGCCATGCCCTAAATCCAGGAGTCCACAATTTACTCAGAAAAGGTCCTGCAAATTAGCTGATAGCATGACAAGTACGGTGGGTCCCCACTATGCTGGGAGCATGTAAAAGGTCCTCTGACAAGGTAATTGTCTTTGCTACATAAGGACAACCTCAACAACCAAAACCATGAGTGGAAACTACCATGGAAACTACAGAGCAGCCTGCAGCTATGGAGCTCTTGCCACAGAGGCCTGGGCGGTGACCAAGGCCCCTGCTACAGCTGTGGCTTCCACCAATTGGGCTGCATCTATGGCTGTGGCTTGTGCATATGGCTCCTTCTCTTTCTGAAGTTGAAGCTCTGGCTTTGGCTCCCACTTTTGAGGCAGCCGTGGGAGACTCTCACTCTACACTTGATTATCTGTATTCACCAATTAGAACCCCATGTGTTCTGGGCTTCTCGCTTAAGGGATGATCATAACACATCTTGGAAAAGTATTCTGTTATTGACCTATAATCTTAGCTACAATTCCCTGAATTTCCTTCCTCAGAAGTGAACTTATGTGCAATTTCTCTCGTAAGATCTCCGTTGTTTCCTTTTATTAGGATGTTGGTGTCACAGCAACCACTTTGATGACTTTTCTGCTGGAGATTTTTTTCCCTGATGCTTTAATTAACTTCTTTTATCCTTAATAGCAATCCTGGGTTTTACTTCAATCCTTTAATATCTAATATTACTTATTGACAGTTTTCCTTCTTGTTTGCAAGAAAGGTAACAATTGATTCCTTTGGGAGTTATTTGTTCTTACTCTTTCTAAAGTAAGTTGTGTTATGAAAGTAACAATTTTTTAAGCCTCAGTTTCCTTCTTTGCTTTTGAAGGAATAATATCCCATATGTTTTATAACTCTCACACAAATAAAATATTATTATAGATTGGGTTAAGAATTGCTCAGTACATGGCAACAAATAATGAAAAAGTTTAATTTCCCCAAACTTTCATATGTTGATGTTTCTTAAGAAAATTAATGCTATCACTATATTTTTTTCTATTTCTAATCTTTTTTAAAATATTATTTCTTATAAAAGATAAAACCTAAGGATATTTTATACTCTCTTTATAGCCTCTATAGACTACAAGTTGAGCTGTAATAATTGGATAAAAACAATATTTTGTGTATCTGCTGACAAGTTTAGGGTTTCACCAGATTGCAATTTAAAATGTCTGATGGAACTGTGAGCACATCTGAGGCCTAGCTGGGAAATAACTGTTTCCAAGTTTACACAGATATTTCCAGAGTTCAGTTTATTGCAATTATCAGGATGAGGGACTCATCCCTGCTGCCTGTTAGCTGGAGACCCTTGCAGGCTGTCCTCTAGAGGCCAATCTCAAGCCTAAGGGGCTACCAGAAATCCCTTGCTAAGTGTATCCCCCAAAATAGATGCTTATGTTCACAAAGCCAGAAAGGGAAGGAAAGAGACTACAGAAATGAGTGCCTCAATTTTATGTGTTAGAATCACATAATCACGTTCATGCAATGATATACTTTTGCCAGGTTCTATTAGATAGAAATATATTTCAGATCATACTCATACTCAAGGAGAGGGAACTGAACTCTACAGCTAAGGATCCTGGGGGCGTGGCAAGAGCCTCCCCATTACATATTCAAGGCTGCCCTTATTTCATCATAAGATTGGGTAGTTGTCCTTCATTTTCATTGCGCTTGAGCAATTTATAGAGAATTAGAATTATTTTGAATTTGAAGGTTTGTAGAATTCTCCTGATAAATCATCTGGAAATGGATAATTTTTATTTGTAGGGATGTTCCCTCATAATGATCTCCTATTCCTCTCAAGAAATTATTATTCTACTTGTAATTTCTCCAGTTAATGTGGTAGATTTTGTGACTCTGTTCTCCCCTCCGAAATTATCCATTTCATCTAGTTTTTCAAGTTTATATACATAGGTGTCTGCAAAGTGTGATGTTTAATATTTCTGTTTCAAGATTTATTTCCCTTTGTTATTTCTTATTTTGTATAAGTTTTTTTCACTTTTTTTCTGGCTCAATAGTAAATCATATATCAATTTTGTTAAATGATGTAAATACCATCATTTTAGCTTTATTTATGTCTATTGTATGGTTCTATCCATTACCTCATTGATTTTTTCTTTTCATTTTATTATTTTCATCTATTTACTTTCTTGGTCTTACTAGTTTTTCTTTATACAGATTTTTGAATTTGAATATGAAACATTTTTTCTATTTTTAGTGATAAAAGTGTTAGTACTATGACTGTCCTCGATTTGTTGCAGTACAGAGTTCTCATAGATTTGTGATGTACTGTTTTAATTAGTGGTAATTATTTTAAAATTCTGCAATTTTTATTAATTTTGTATATTGTCTTTCAACCAGGTAATCTTTAATATAGATTTTTTTTAATTTCCAGGGATATGGCTGTTTTGCTCTTTTTTGTTGTTTTTGTTCTTACAAATTATTAATTTTGTTTCATTGGCTCAAAGAACATATTTTCTAGTATTTCTATTTTTGCAAATTTACTAATATTTTCTTCATCTTATACAGGAGCAGTTTTGAAAATATACTTTGGGAGATTGAGAAGAAGTTTTATTTTCTATTATTAGTGTGTGGATATCAATATGTATTCATAAGAGCTAACATAGTTTTGCTTAGATATTCTCTTTCCTTTCTCACATTTTCCACTTTTTCAGTCTTGTCATAAGAGTGCCTCATTAAAGTCCCAATTATTAGTTTATTTCTAGCTAAGAATCCTTACATCATTTATTTCCTTCTCTATCTCTCTTACTATCTATATATTCTCATCTTTATATTCATATAGATGGTTTATATGTTATATGTTGCATAAATATTCACAAATATATTATTTATCTTGTCATTTGTAGCTGTTAAAGTGAAAAGGTGCTCTTCTTTGTGACATTTAATGCTTTTAGGCCTATATTCTATTTCTCTGATATCTTAATTGCTATTCATGTTTTCTTATTTTATTTTTTGTTCAGATACCTTTATTCTTTTCATATTTTTGAATCATTTTGTTTTATTAGGGTACATACAGCAAGTAGTTTGTTTTTCGGGAGACAAACTGAAAATATTCCCTGTAACAGATTGTTTAAGCCCACTCATATGCATTGATATAGGCAATATGTTTGCTAATATTCTTTAGCCTTTACTAAACTTTAAAAATGGGGTTTGTATAAGGTGTAGTTTTTTTTCCTAGTGTTTACAATTTTACCTTAAACTTTTAATTCCCTTACTTAATAATTATTACCTGATTTACCAGCTTATAACCATATTCTTCAACTCCCACTGTCTTTGAAAAAATCAATTAATTTATTATATTTTCTTCCTTCTCTTTCCTGCTATCCCCTTGTCTTTTAGTTTGATTATTACTACTTTTTCACAACACATATTTTTAGTCTTATAATCTGGCAACCCCTTTTGATTTGGTTTTGGTCTCGCACACACAAACTCAAACACACTCATGGACAGACATATATATATATATATGCAATACCTTGCTAAACTTTTCCTTATCATTCCTTAAATGGAAGAAACTTATCCCATAGTTGGTTGCTCAATATGAGCTCGTGTGTTCAGAATTCCCTTATTTCTTTTACGCTGAAAACTGTTCTTCTAAAGCATCAGTACATAAAAGAGGGCTCTGCCAAGCTTCAAGTATTTCGTTAATGCCCTCTTCAACAAGAGCTTTAAAATGCTACTCCCTTTTGCTTCCCTTAAAGCTTGTTTTTAAAAATTCTGTTTTTCAGCTGAATTCTTTTCCTTTTATAAATTATTTGATTTTTTTTCAAATAAATAAATCCTTGAAAGTTTCTTCTGTTCTTAGAAATCTAATAATTAAATCTGATATAACTTATATTTGAAACTTATATTCCCTGCCAATTGACGGGCCCTTTCAATGAATAATTTCAGTTTTCTTTTAAGTTCTGGAATGTTTTCTTGGTTTATTGTTTTAAATATTAGCTCTGCTTCATTTCTTGGCTTTTCTTCTTCAGGAAAACCAATATCTTGATTGCTATTCCTTCTTTACCTGCTATCCATCTCCACTATTTTCTGTCTCACCTTTTATTAATCTTTTCTTTATCGTATTTTCATTTTCTTGCTTGTTTTCCCGACACTTCTCTATTATATATTAATACATTTTTATTTTAGTTTATTCTCCATTCTATATCTCTTGTGTATCATATGCATTTAATCTGTAATTTTTCTTTGACTTTGTTTTCTTTTCTTAGTTTAGTCTGTTTCATTTATATTTTTAAATCTCCATGTCTGTTCTTAGCTTTTTAATTTCTAAATCAAGGTGATTTTTCACATCCTGCCATGCTTGGTAGAGAATTATTAATTCCAATTTAAGTTCTATTTTAGAGTTTGCCTTTTCCTCAGTATTGTTTTTTCAAGAGAAATTTTACTCAGTTGATGTGTATTGAACTTCGTTTTTGGATTGTTTTTTCAATTGCTCTGTGGGCAAATGTTAATCTTTTACTTGTTTCCTTTTTTGGTTGTGGAATGCTTTACATCTTTTTTAATTTAATATATCACATTTCCCCAATATAATGAAGTCCAGATACTTAGTGAATTTCTGTTAGCTTTTATTTATTTATTTATTTGTGATGATATAATGCGCTGCATTCCAATTTTCTTTGTGTTCCTTTGTCTTTTGTGGCCCTAGATTTTTCCTTCATTTCATTTTCCCTTCATTACACAATTTCAAAATGAGTTTCTCTCTTTTTTGATATGTGTTTACTTCCCTAAGATCTATGAGTTCTGATGAATGCTCCTACCAACCATATATATTTTTTAAGTACCATCCTTATCATCTATTCATCTCTTTTCTCATCTACCAAGAACATTATTTTTTTTTTTTAAAGTGTTATTTAGTCTTAGGCATTTGTCTTCCTGACAGTGATCTTAGATAAACATTAGGTCTTTTTGCTAGCTGCCCTGCTCTCATCCCTGAATTTTTTTTCCTGTCTACCTTTACTCACCACAAAAGCTTGCAGCTCTTGGGGCTGGAACAGAAATATGAAAGTTCATGTGCTCAATTATTTGTTCTATTGACGTTGGACCTACTCTGGCTTCTACTTTTGTTGAGAGTGTGGATTTCATGTAGTTTTACTTTTCCCATTCTTTTTATTTGGTATTGTTTTTGAACAAAATATTGGAAGACAGGTTCTTAGATTGCTATTTTCTTAAATAACTCAAATGTGGGTTACATAAATATTTAATAAAACTCACCAGGGAAGTTTTTGTTCTGAGAAGGGATTTTTAAGTAGGAAAGTTTTTTTTAAAATTATGAATACATAAAGAATATATAGTGCTATTCAGATTTCCTTGATTTGGTTGCTGCATATTTCAATAGTTCATTCCTTTTTACTGTCGGTTAGTATTCAGTGCCATGAATATACCACAATTGTTTATTTATTAACCTGAGGGCGTTTGGGTTCTTCAGTGATGTAGTTATTACGAATAAAGCTGCTGCAAACTTTAAAGTAGAAGTCTTTGAATGGGCATATGTTTTCATTTCCTAATTTAAAGCCTAGTAATGGAATTTATGTATCACACAATCATTGTATTTTGTAATAAAAATTGCCAAAATATTTTCAAAAATGATTGCATAATTTTGCAGTCTCATCAGCATTGTAGGAGAATTTTAGTTGCTTTAAATCCTTGTTAGCAATTGGTATTGTCCATGTTTTTTTGTCGTTTTTTTAATATTAATTTTCTCTTTTATTTGGTTTTCATTGTCTGTGTTTTAATTAGCCATTCTTGTACATGTACAGTGGTAATGCATTGATATTTTCATTTGCTGTTCTATGATATCGTTTTGTAGATTGATCCTTCCATCATTATAAAATGTTCGAATTTCTGTCTAATGATGCTTGTTACTTTCAAGTCTATGTGGTTGTATGTTAGTTTTATTGCTCATTGTTTTCAGTTAATATCTTCCTTCAACATCACTTTAATTTCAACTACTCAAGCCTGTTATGTTCGTATCTCTTGTAAATAACATATTATATTTTTTTATGTAGCCTGACTTTTTCCTTTTACTTTAATATATTGCCTGCTTAACTGGATGAAATTGCTAATAAATTTGGATTGTGTTTATCACTTTGATCTTTGTTTTCTGTTTGAACCATCTGATTTATGTTCATTTCTCTTACTTCTTGCTTACATTTAGATTAATATATTTTATCCCTGTCCACTTTACAGTTGTAAGTGTGTTTATTATTTCTTTACTTTTTATCTAAGATTATAATAATAAATTTAACTGTTTACTTGAGGGAACTAAGTGATTCAGTGTGATGAAATTTTTTGTATTGAGATTATGAAACTTTCTTTGAAGTATTATCTGGACTAGAATATCAGGCAGATGTAACTTTTAAGCAGCCTGTGAATGGTGTGCTGCCCCTACCAGCTCAGAGACTATACTCTGCATCTCCTTTCCCAAATTTGCATTTAATTATATCATGTTGATAATTTTAAATGAGTTATAATGGGGATGTTTACATATTGGGAATATGCAAACATGGTTTTCTTTTCCCTTCTGAGAGTGGTTTACCAGCAACCCGCACCTGACCCAAAGATATAAGCTTGCTGGAAGTCATGATGGGGAAAAGAGTTATTGATTCAAAATCATGTAAAAATGTAGCATAGACCAAAAATTCAGTTGATCAGAATGAGGAAGGTGTCTAAACATGTACAATAGAACTTAAATTTAGTATGAAATGATTTCATTCCCTTTTCATTTCCCCATATATCTACACATGGATACACACACACAAATGATGGAGATAAATCAATTTAAATGGAATGAATTAGTATTTTCAATGAGATATGTTTATTAAAATCAACTTAAATTTTTCTCACATAAAAGTCGGTCATCATAAATGAAAGAAATTAATTTAAGGAATACAACTTCATTGGTAAAACTTTTTAAAAATTGTGAAATATTCCAGATGATTTCAGTGAATCTAGATGAGGCATGTGAAAACTAAACCATTTTTACACAGATACTCTAGGATAAATTTAACGTTTTAGAATAGAAAAAGGAATTCATCATTTGACTAAAACATTGGGGTAGATTCAGGAAAAACAGAAGGAGGACTCCAGTAGGGTGATTTTCTCTCTGGAAGCTTTTCAGTACAATCCATTGGACCAGTGTTTGTCACAGCAACCTGGACGGCAGCAGCCTATTCCATTCTAGCCATACGTGCAGCCATAGCCACAGTCCAGGCCACCATAGCCACAGCCATAGCCACATTCCAGGCCATCATAGCCACAGCCATAGCCACAGCCCAGGCCACCATAGCCATAGCCACAGCCCAGGCCACTGCAGCTGTAACCCAGACCTCTAGAACACTTGCAATAGTAGCACTATGTTACAGGAGAGGAGGGTTTTTTTTTTGACAAGCAAGGAATAAGTTTTTTCAGTTAAACATCACCAATTGCAGATGTTCTTTTCTATGTATTCTCAGTGGTGGGTGGGAAATATTACAGGATATTTAGATCACAAAATCTCCTCCTAATTTTCATTACTACACATCCTGAATCTTGTTTCATTTGGCAACGTGAGTCCCTTGTTGGTAAGATTACTATGCTCCTGAGTCAACATCCCTAATATCAAGTCATGTACCTATAATGTGCTGTTCTTATCTCATCTTAAAACACTTATTCACTATTTATTTGGGTAACTTAACATTTAACTCATTTTTTCTGACTTAAATCATGGACTAGTTTTTAAATGTTGTTTTTTAAATTTTATTATTTCTGTACGTATTATATGGAGATCTACAAAGTAAAAAAAAAAAAAAATCATCATCCACAGAGTTCATTCAGGAGAAGAAGGTCAGCTTTTTATTCTTCATTATTTATTTTAATAAGCAAGTTCACATGCATTCTTAGAAATACAGAGAATTGTATTATGAAGCTCTATAATGCATGCCCCATATATAAGAACTGTCAAATTCTGCAATCAGTTTCCTCTTCTGTATCTCACGCTTAAAAGGAGTTTAAATTATATTACACCAATGCCATTATTATGTCAATGTAATTAAAAAATTCCTAAACATCATCTAATAGGGAAATCATGGTCAGTGTTCTTTCATTGTACCACAAAATTTTATAATCAAGATATTTACATTTAGACCCAAATAATATTTTGGAATAATGTCTCAATTTTTGAAAATACTTTATAGTTGCTCTCCTATTCCTTTTTTTTCATGCATTTGTTTATGTGTTTTTTGGAAATAATACATAAAATATTATTTGTTCTATAGAATTTCTAAATTCTGGATTTGGCTCATTTCACCATTGTGGCTTTGTTTCATATATTTCTCAATCCTGTACCACCTGTAACCTCACAGGTTGAAGTAGTGGGTTGATGTGATTCAGATAATTAATGTTTTGGACAAGAATTTTACTTTATAGGTGTTTGTATACTTTCCTTTGAGTAATATTAGGAAATATATGGTATCTTGTTGTTTCACATTTAGTAATGATAAGATTATTAATTGACTTCATGTTATAATTTTTTAAGTGAAAGAAATCTTTCATTACTTCTGCACAAGTTAGGTGAACATCTTTTTTAAAGATTAAAAAATACTTTCATCAATAATAGAATTCATTCATGAGAGGCAGACAAATGCTAATTCTTTTTGTTAATCAATTTTCTGAATAATCAGTGGGTTTCTTAGCAATTTTTGAAAATAACCATAGGTTAAGCATCATTATAAACTCATAGATTTCAAAATGTTTGATATGATTCCATCCATTGCAGTCACTGTACTTCTTGATTAAAATTGTCCTATTATTGCCTGGTGGGGAACTTTGCTGCGTATTTTGGATGAGAAGCTAATAACACTTTTATAGATTCCTTCTATTATAACTTTATAATATTCTCCAAGCCTGTCTTTTATATTTCCTGCTCTTGACATTGAAACCAGCCATTTTATAAGAAGCCCTGATATTTAGAAACGGCAGTCTGGGTACTTAATTGCCACTGCTGAGTCATGATTGCTACAGGCTTTCTCAAAGAGAGAGACACAAAATAAATCTTAAAAAAATTAAGTTTTAGATAAACAAATCAAGAGTTAAACTGACACTCTAAATTCAAATGAAAGATTATAGAGCTTCTCCTTGAAGTCTTTCATTTTAAGGTGGACTTTCATGATGCTTCTGCTGAAAACCTTGGTTCTTGTGAGAATGACTTAGATTATCATTTATTTGTTGCCTCTCTTTGTATGTCTCTCTCTCTGTCTCTGTCCATTCTGTTTGTCTGTATCTTGGTCTCTGTTTCTCTCTGTCTCTTTCTTAAACTTTGTCCTTAGGGTATATCCTACTAGAAATTCAGAAGCAAAATAATGTGCTTGACAACTGTTTTATCTAACTGTTTTATACGTCACCATGTTTGGACTCAGGTTGATTAGGTTGTTTATGAATTTTTCAAAGTAATATTAAATTTAATTTATAGAAAATATTTATATGTTTATAAATTCAAAATATGAAACAAATTATATTCAATAATATCTAGCTTCCAAAGTGTCAATTTTTGTGATTCATATATTAGAATATTATTTTTATAGTTATATCATTTATATTATTGATAATTACAGAAATGGGGATATTTTGTATATATTGTTCTCCACATTGTTGTATTAACTTAAACACTGTTTTTGGATACCTTCAGTCAGAATATATAGTGTGATTTCTCATTCCTTTATGCAGATACAGAGTGCTCCTGTGCCAGTTTGCTACTGCTACATAACAAAAAACTCTGAAAATTGATAGCTTGAAACAATCATCATATATTCACCTTAATGCATGTATTAGTCAGCTGTGGCATTCTGATTACCCAGGTCAGGTTCAACTGATTTAAATTGGGCTTTCATATATATTTGGTCACTTTGGAGCTAAGTGGTCTAGAATGAACTTGGCTGGGATGACTCAGTTCTGCTCCATGCAGTAGGGTATGAAGGGTATATTCTAATTTTAGATGCAGATTTACATAGAAAAAGAATATATTCACTTTTTAAGGACTTTTTATATCAATTTGCTAACATCCCAATGGCCAAAACAATTCATGCACCTGAGTCCATAGTAAAGAGATGAAGCAGAGATTCCCACATATGGTAGGAGGTCAGAGATTGGGAACATGCCTGCAATCAATCTACCACAACTCTATTGTATAAGTGTAACATATTTTATTAAAACTTACTGTATTTTCTGTTTGTGTTCAGGAGAAGGCAGGAAAGGGACTATGTATAAAGAAAATAAACCCTGATTAGCTTTATGATCTAGGACTTCTGTTATATAAAAATGTTAGGGAGGAATATGTTTGGAATTCAACATCCTCGCAGGTTGGTCCTGTGTGCTTCCATTCCATGAGATAATGTTGAATGAGTAATTGCAGTAATCATGGCGTAAAAAGACAAGAGAACCATCATCTTAGACCCATGGGATGATGATCTGGTTACCTATCAAGAAAACAACCTAGACCAATTGATTGTGCATAGGGAAATCTAAAATGTTGGGTCAGTCACTGCTCCTGAATCACATGCTTAATAACTTACCTGCACATGAGTCCTTGACACACCCTTCACTTTCAGAGAAATAAAGCCTGACATTTCTCAGCCTACAATCTGCCAAACATAAAAATATGAAAGAGTCCACCCTGACTAAGTAATAAAGCTGCCTACCTGATCTGGTTCTGTTACTAGAGGCAGAATGAAGCCAGGCAGGACCAGATAAGTTACTCAGCTGATCTTTAGACTCATGACCAATAATAAAGGGATGTAAGTCAGTAAGTTTAAGGATGATTTTATACACAATTGCTAACTCATACTTTGAGAATCTAGAGATTGACAGGTGGATATATTGTAAAACACATTTTTTTAATGAAAAGTTATGGAAATCCAGAGATATAATAACAAAGTTGTGTAAGCTTTCTTCAGTCATTTAACAATTATTTTTATGACATTAGGTGGGCTGTTCTAGGAATTGTTTATGTGACTTATGAATGTTAATTGCATTCATATTATAAAAAAAGGACAATGATGCAAAAAAACCCCACATTTATTCAAATTAAAAGACAAAAATACTTTTGAACATTTATGGGGCATATAACATAAAAACCATCTTCATGAATAAATAGATTAGATATAATAATAGAGATAGAGAAAAAGAGAAAGATAAAGAAAAAGAAAATGTGATGGTGTAAGGAGACTTAGCTAGGAACAAAAATAATAACGTAGACTTTAATACAGTACCTGCAGAAAAAGACAGACCAAGTGGAAAATATAAGCTAAGAGAAAGAATATTTAAACAAAATAATGTTAGCTCTTATGGATACATATTGACCTTTACACACTAATAGAGAATAAAACTTAAAACTCCAACAGAACAACCTTAAAAAATGATCATATATTAGGTCACAAATAAAATATTATTATAACAAATTTAGTAAAGAAGAAATCCTGGAAAATCACTCTGTTCCCATGAAACAAAACTAATAATTAATAAGAACAAAAAAGAAAAAAAAGTTATTTCACCTGGAAATTTAAAAAATTTTTGTTAATACCTGAGCAAACAAAAAATAAAGTAATATTTTAAAATAATTATTGGAAATTAAAATCGTATATTAAAAGACTATGAGAAAAATGTAATACAGTAAATACAGGAAGCAGTAAAAATGAAGGAAAAAAAACAGAATTCACTAAAAATTTTGAGTAAATTACAACTAGTAAGACATAGAAAATGTAAGGGTGGCAATAAATAAAACAGGTGAAATCAATGAGGTAGCAAATAGAAAACAGAAAATATAGTATTTTAAAAAGATTAAAAATGATCTTATTTCAAGGAATTAAAAATTTTATAAATCATGTGCAAAATTTGTTTAAAAAATCTAAAAAACATACAAAATAAGAAATAATAAGGGGAAATAAGTTTTGAAAGAGAAGAAATATGAACATAATCTTCACAGACATCTATATATAAAAACATGAAAATCTAGATTAATGGTAATTTTCCTGTGGAAAAAAAGGTACCAAAATCCACACATTTAAAGAGAAAATCATAAGTGGAACAATTTCCTTAGAAGTATTGGAGAGCATTATAAAGAAAATTCCCCAAGCAGAAAAAATATGACCCAGAGCCAGATGAAGTACCAAGAAAATACTATCAAACATTCAAAGACAGAAAAATTCCATGTTCTAAAATTGTTGCAGAACATTGAAGATGAAAGACAACTCCCTAATTCCTATAATGAGATAAACACTGAATATGTAAGGGAAAAACTCATGCTCCCATAACACGTGCCTCCTAGGTTTATGACGTGTGATGAAAACCTGCAAAGGAGTATAATGAAAATATCTGACATGATTTTGTCCAAGAAAATGTGGCATAACTATATCATTATATGTAAGTGATTATGCGATTCTATGACTTAAGATTGCAGAACAATCTTGCTAGAGTCTCTATCCTTCCTTTGCTTGTTTTGACAAAGCCAGCAAATATTTCTAGGAACCTATATTCTATGGAATTATAGGAGCCGCATAGACTTGACAGTAGCCTCCAAGGGAGAGTTAGCAAGAGCCTTCAGTGAATATACAGGAAGAAAATGAACCTCTAATCACTACAACGGCAATAAAATGTCATGCCTTTATTGTAAAAAATAATTCTGGCCCAGATATATGTTCTTCAAACTTAGTAAATTTTCACCAATAATCAAGGACTCTTGACAAAAAATCTCACATAAGAAGATATAAGTTTATAATGGCCAATATATTATAGCATTTACATTTAGAGCTATTTGGATGAATAAGTTAAATACTTCTAAACTTATGTGCATGGTAAAATCACTTTGTGGGTAGGCACTAGAAATCAGTAGATGAGATAAAAAGTTCTGAAATCAGCTCTTTGGTTTCAAATCTAACTCTGCAAATTAAGACGTGAGATTTTAAGCCTATGGCTTTAGATCTTTGGGCTTCAGGTGCCCCACATGTAAACAGGATGGTAATATTGGTAGTTTCATTTCAAAGAAACTTTGAGACTCCAAAGGGAGACATTTACTCTTTTACAATGAGCCTACAAAATTGAAGACATTAGTAAACAAAAAAAAATAAATCATTTGTGGATCTCAGAGTCTTAATCATAAACTCCCATCATGGAAATTAAACTTAAACTTCAATGCTCAAGAGCTATAAACCAGGTCAAGAATGTGTCCTTAGGGGACCTGGTTAGATTGTGAAACTCCTGATACAGTAGCACAGTAAGCTTGGCTATGGAGGCTTCATGTTGTCCAATGACACAAGAGATTGATGAGTGTTTGGTTGGTGGAGATGATTCTGGTTAATGCACAAATAATTTGTAATGACAACATTGCCTCCAGTTTACCACACCTACTCCAGAAGAAGTATAAAAGGTCGTACAGAAATGGTGATGTTCACATTCAGGATAGTCTCTTCCTCTCCCACACTTGAACAGACATCTCCCGGCAACATGGTCTATTACGGCAACTGCTATGGAGGACTGGGCTACGGCTACAGCGGCCTAGGCTGTGGCTACGGCTATGGTGACCTGGGCTGTGGCTATGGCTGTGGCTATCGTGGCTATGGTGGTTATGGATATGGCTGCTACCGCCCATTTTCCTGTGGAAGCTACGGATATGGCTGCTACCGCCCATCTTGCTATGGTGGATACTGGCCATATGGATTCTATTGAGCTCCTGGGTATACAGGAATTTCCACCTGTGTGGCAACTGCTGCATGATTTGTTCATCTTATCCAGGGTCTGCAAAATAGCAACAAGAAACAATAGTTTATGAAGAAAGAAATCCAATATAATCTCTTTGCTTCTATTCCTATAGTTGTTTCTATTCTTATGAAGAATATATTTTAAAAATCAGTGAAATGTTACCTTTAATATCTTAGGAATTCTTTCAATAAATTTAATCTCTTTCCAAATATGACTAGTTTCCTTGCTTATTTCACCATCATTTTTGCTTGTGGAAAATGGGAAAAGGGTAACATGTGCCCAGTTATGGTCCCACTGTCCAAACAAAACTGCATATTTGTTTGCTTCCTCATGTAATTTTCACTTCTGCTCAAAGATTTAAAAGCCTAAGAATCATTTATTTTTAAATGGAACTTGTTTTGATGAATCTGTCATCTAAGCTACCATCGATACCTCTTAATGTGAAAACATTAGCCCTTACGTTAAATTTTTTAACTAATGAATAATCTGAGACCACTTGTTATTATTTAGTCGATGAGGCCCAAAACATAATGCTTAAGTTCCAAGTCCCGCTCCTATGGATATGCACCAACATATAAATCATGTCTTTGAAGATTTTATTGCTTAAAATTAGGCCAAAATGAATTTGGATGTGAATGTGAAACTGTATGTGTAAATAGGATTTTGAATACTGCAGTAAGACAAAATTCTATAAGCAGAGGATGTGTGGAGGTAAGGGCACAGGAAGAATTTTGCCATGTGTTGGAGTGAGAAATTCAGTTGTGGATTACTCACAATCCAGCACTAGAAAACTACAGTCTGCAGTGAATGGATGGCCTTCAAACACCTTGATTTTGGATTTCTCACTTACTAAATTGTGAAAATATGGACTACCTTTTTTATCCCAACAAGATTTTTGTATTTTTTATAGCACTATGGGAAAATTTACACAATACTATTTCTCAGATTCATATTTTATGTCCCTATGTGTCTTCCTGTTTCCTTAGACCCTAGATTTTAGATACGCTTGGTGTGGTTGCACTTGTATTTTCCATGACATCCTTTGGTGTTTAAGACTCATTCCATGTCTGCTTGGATACGCACGGGGGTCTCCACGTAGTGATTGTCTTTGAGAGTCTCTAAACAAGGAAACCACCTGATGACCATATGAGAACAACAGCATAAGAAATTAGATCACCACTCTCATGGAACAGTGGTTATGAGTGTTATATTATCAGCTGCTGGATTGAAGACATCCAAACATATTTTTATTTAGTAGAAATGTCCACCATACCGATCAGAAGAAAAAAACCCAACATAATGGAATTATCCTATCAAATATCAGGGAAGGGAGCAGGACAGCTAGCATCAAGGCCGAAGGTTTACCTAGGAAGAGTGACAGAATGTGCAATTCCACATGAGTCTAAATAGCACTTTTAATCAAAGGACCTTGATAGATGAGCAAATAAATGAATAGATTGGGAAGCAACTAAAAAGTTTGAATGGTTTTTAGGGAATTTGTCAAAACTCAAAGTTTCTAGGAATGAGAACTGTATAGAGAAGGGAGAAAAACTCTTTTCAATTTAGTTAATGAAAGGAAAATATGGGGAAAAAATCTCAAATCCTATGGAAAGAACACAGCAAATTGGAAGGCATACAATCTGTTTCATCAGCACTAAAAATATCTTACAGAAATCCATGAAATTGTCTAGATTTTATTATATTGAGAGAAGACTGCTTCTGTATATTAGGATTTTGTAAGAAAATTAATAAGTGTAAATGTAATGTGCACCACAAACACACACAAAAATAAGAAAGAATTTAAACTTTCCGCATAGGGTTATTTTCACAAAAAGCAGAAAATAAATTCAGTGTACGTTAACTGAGGAAAACGTATTGAGACAGAGGAAAACACTAAAATGTAACTTAAATTGGATTAATTATGTTGATCCAAGCTGGGAGGATGCATCACTCTGATTTAAGAATTGAAAAACTAAGAAAAGAAATGGAAATTTGAAGTCAGAAATGAAAATGATTCAATTCAGAAAACAAACAAATTAAAAATAAAAATGACGTGAAAAGAAGAATAAGATACAAATATACAAGGAATAAAGAACTAAAATAAAAATTTAATAAGTTATAAAACAGATGTGTGGGCAAACAAGCTAGAGAATGAAAATGAGACAAAGAAAACATTAATAAATATAAGACAGATAATAATGGATAAAGAATGCCCGGCAAAGAAGGAATAGACTTCATGTTATTAGTCGCCTGAAGAATAAATGCAAATAATACATTACAAACACCATTTTTACAATGGAGTAAAGCAAGCAATTGGACAAATCTAATATTTAAAATTCCAATCCAACTAAACTTTTCGCAAAGTAAAAGAGACCTGAAATTATTCATTGAAAGAATCCAATAGCTGCCAGAGGATATAATCTAGTATTATCAATTATTATATTTATATGTGTGTACTGTTACATCATTAAATTTCATTTTGAAGAATTTCTCGAGGATGCCAGGCAAAAAAATTGAATAATTTTCAGAAGGAAAAGAATTTACCTGAAAAAATAGAATTTTTACAAGCAACATTTAAAGAAACGACAGAGAGAAGCATTTGAATGATCTTATTAACACAATGCATAGACTATTCATCTACAAAGCTGTCCTTTGGGTACCAGTGCACTAGGAATACGGTTTTCAACCCACAAGAATTAACAGGATTCTGCAGTCACAAGCCCGTATTGAGCGAACATGGACTTGTGACTGCAGAATCAACCACAGAATCAACCACATGTTGATTTCCCTCCAGGTAGGGAATAATAAGGAAATTTCAGCATGTTATTGGATATAGATATGAATTAGGTAGAGGTAGAGATAGAGATAGACAGACATGGACATAGGCATAGATATCGACTTCGACATCGGCATCGGCATCGACATAGGCATAGACAGAGATATAGGGATAGAGATGTGTATGTGCCTGGTGGGAGTGTTTAGGTAAAACCAAATCAAACGTGACGACCAGATTAGAAAAATGTTTTATTCCGTACAAAGTAGAATAATCTAAGTAAAAGACAAGGGATGAGAGAGAATACAAAAGAGGAAAATAAAGTAAGCCATTAGATTTTTTTATAAGCAATAGTGGGAGCTTAAGAATATGTATATAAACTGAGAAAGAGATCATGAGTTTAAACATGGTTTAAGATGAACACATTTAAGTTAAAATAGTAAACACTAGAGAAAACTATATGCCATACATACACCATTTTTGTTGTGGTTTTTTGTTGTTGTTGTTGTTAGGTGGGAAGCTACGGACTTTCAGTACCATCTTTCCTAAAATGCAGGATTCCCATAGGCTAATGTATTTTTCAAACCTTTGTTGCTATGGAACATCTGTGACACTTGACGAGAGCACATTTTTTATATACATAACTGTAGCCCATGGTTTAGATTAGGGTTCATTATTTGTGTAGTGCAGTTCCATGGATTTTTTAAAATTTTACTCACTTAGCATATATAAAATTAAAATTTCCCCTTTCAGGAATCTTCAGATATATATTTTAGACCTATTGAGTAGGTTCACAATTTTGTGCTGCCATCATCACATCCATTATGAAATCCTTTCCTTTACAACCATCATTTTCATAATTGAGTAAATCATTCAGAATATTAGTACAAATATTGATTATATCCATGCATGTGACTGGGTTTAATGAGTATGTTATGGGAATTATTTTCCATTTGGCTCACAAAAGAAGAATTAAATTTTCTTATATGCACAAAGTAAAATAACAATATTCAAAAATACAAAAAATAAGGCATTGACAAAGACATCTGGACAAATTTCATACTAAGAAAAGATGCGGTATAATACTAATATAAGTAAAATAAAGGCCAAAGCATTAATTTGACTAAGAACAACACTTTTTCATGTTTAAAGACACAAATATTTGTGAACATTTATGTGGAATATAACATAATAGCCATCTTCATTAAAAAAAGATTAGTTATACTAATAGAGGTAGGGAGAGAGATAGAAAGGGATGGCGAGAGAGGGAGGGAGAGAGAGATGATGATGTAAGGGGTGTTAGCTCAGAACAAATCTAACAATATGGACTTTCATACCGTACCCTCAGAAAAAGACAGATCAACTGGAAAACATCAATATAGAGAGTGAGAAGCTTGACAAAATATTATTAGCTCTTATGGACACATTTTGATTTACACACACTGATAAAGGGGCTAAAACTTAAAACTTCCATGGAACATCCTCAAAAAGTGATCATATATGAGGTCAAAAATAAAATATCAGCAAATTTTGTAAAGAAGAAATTCTGGAAAATCACTCTGTTCCCGTGAAACAAAATTAATAATCAGGAATAACAAACAAAGAAAACAAGCCATTTCAATCGGAAAATTTAAGAACCATTTATTAAACAATGCCTGAACAGAATAGGACAGGCAAAATGAAGGTGCAGAATTCTAGAATAATTATTGGTAATTAAAATCATATATAAAAAGACTATGAGAAAAATGTAGCACAGTAATTAGATAAAAATCTGTAAAAATGAAGGAATGAAATAAGCAGTATTCATTAAAAAATCTGAATAATTTAAACTTGCAAGCCGAAGAAAAGGTGAGGATGGAAATACAAAATAAAAAAGGTGAAATCAATGAGGTCGTGAATAGAAAACATATAACACAGATTTTTAAAAAGTGTAAAAATGATGTTACTTCAAGCTATTAAACAATTTTATATACCATAGGAAATTTATTTAAAATTTAAAAAAATAACATAAAAATAAATAAAAAAGGAATTCAAACTTGAAAAGGAGGAAATACAAACATAACACTTGGAAGTCACTCATATTTAAATACATGAAAACATTGATTAAATGGTAATTTTCCTGTGGGGAACAGGCTACCGAAATCCACACATTTAAAGAAAAAATCATAAGTGGAAATATTTCCTTAGAAGTTTTGGGAGTACACTGTTAAGAAAATTCCATGCACAGGCAGAAAAAAATATGACCTAGATGCAGATGAAGTATCAGGTAATTTCTACTAAACCATCAAGATAGATATCCCATGTACTAAAATTGTTCTAGAGCATTGAAGATGAAGCACAACTCCAAATTCCTGTGCTAAGTATTGAATATGTAATGGGAAAACCCTACAGCCTCCATCATACCTGCTGCCTAGGTTAATCACTGGTGATGATTCCTTTCCCACGATATGTGGAAGATCTCTGACATACTCCTAGCCAAGGAAATATGGAATAGCTGTATCATTATATGGCAGTGATTACGTGATTCTATGACATAGGATTGCA
>JAQZBX010000801.1:0-95963 GCA_029593785.1 Cabassous unicinctus
CCCCCTTGCTGCTTGTGCTGCTGTGTCCATTCGCTGCGTGTCTTCTCTGTGTCTGCTTATCTCCCCCTTGCTGTGAGGTCTTGCCGCATCAGCCCACGGAAGCGCCACGCGAGCCGGCCTGCCCTCACAAGGAGGCGCC
The DNA here is from genome assembly GCA_029593785.1 of Cabassous unicinctus. NCBI lineage: Eukaryota > Metazoa > Chordata > Mammalia > Cingulata > Chlamyphoridae > Cabassous > Cabassous unicinctus. Next base: position 140 of record JAQZBX010000801.1, read on the forward strand.
GGGAAGCGAACCCGGGGCCTCTCATATGGTAAACGGGTGCTCCATCCATTGCACCACACCCGCTTCCTGCAGTGAGGTTGCTGCATCAGCCCACCACACCGCTCAGGCCGGCGTGCCCTCACAAGGAGGCCTCGGGACGCGAACCCGGGCCTCCCATATGGTAAACGGGGCCTCTATCCACTGAGCCACACCCGCTTCCCTGCTGGGAAGTTTTTGATTACCGATTCAATCTCTTTCCTAGTAATTGGTTTGTTGAGATCTTCTATTTCTTCTTGAGTCAATGTAGGTTGTTTGTGTTTTTCTAATAATTTTTCCATTACATCTAATTTATCTATTTTATTGGCATACAATTGTTCATAGTGTCTTCTTAATAGTCCTCTCTATTTCAGTGGGGTCAGTAGTAATGTTCCTCTTTTCATTATTTTTGTTATTTGTATCTGCTCTTTTTTTCTTTGTCAGTCTAGCTAAAGTTTTGTCAATTTTATTGATATTTTCAAGGAACCAACTTTTGATTTTGTTGATATGCTATTTTTTTTTAATCTTGCATTTCATTTATCTCTATTCTAATCTTTATTTCCTTCTTTCTACTTGTCTTGCCTTTAGTTTGCTATTTTTTTCCCTAGTTTTTACAGTTTTGAGATTAGGTCTCTGATTTGAAGTTTTTCTTCTTTTTAATGTAAACATTTATAGCTATAAATTTCCCTCTCAGCACTGCCTTCTCCGCATGGTGTATTTTCATTTTCATTCTTCATTGTGAAAGAATATTTCCTAGTTTTGCTTCTGATTTCCTATTAAGCCCATTGGTTGTTTAAGTGTATGTTGTTAATTTCCACATATTTGTGAATTTTCCCTTTCTCCCTTTGTTATTGTTTCTAGCTTCATTCCATTATGTTCAGAGAATATACATTCTGTGATTTCAATATTTTTAATGTATTGAGATTTGTTTTGTGACCCAACATATGGTCTATCCTAGAGAATAATCCATATGCATTTAAGAAGAATGTGGATTCTGTTTTTGTTGAGTGCATTGTTCTATGTAAGTCTGTTAGGCTTAGTTTGTGTAGTGTATCTTTCAAATCTTATACTTCCTTATTGATTTTCTGACTAGCTGTTCTATCCATTATTGAGAATCATGTGTTAAAGTCTCCTACTATGGAGGTAGAATTATCAGTTTCTCTTTTCAAATTTGTCAGTAATTGCTTCATATATTTTGGAGCAATGCTGTTAGATACATATATATTTGTAATTGTTATATCTTCCTGCTGAATTATCCTCTTTATCAGTATCTAATGACCATCTTTTTCCTTCATAAATATTTTTGGCTTAAAGTCTATTTTATCCAATATTAATATAGCCCCCCTAGCTGTCTTTTGGTTACTATTTGCATGGCATATTTTTTCCATCTTTTTATCCTCAACTTACTTGTATCTTTGACTTTAAGGTGAGTCTCTTGCAGACAGCATATGGTTGGGTCATGCTTTTTTATCCATTCTGCTGCCAATCTCTGCCTTTTGACTAGACAGTTTAATCCATTTATATTTAAAGTCACTACTGATAATACAGGACATTCTTCTACCCTTTTGCTATTTAGCTTTTGTAAGTCTTATACTTTTTTTCCCTTCACTTCTGTTAAACCCTTCTTTTATATTTATTTGATTTTTTGTATTGTACCATATTGAGTACAATACATTTCTATCTGGACATATTTTTCATCTTTTTTCCTTGTGGTTACCATGGAATTAAAAGTTTACATCCTAAATATATAACAATCATATTTGGTTTGATATCACCTTAACTTCAATAGCATGCACATGTACTTTTCTTATACCTTTCTGTCCCCCATCATGTTTCTGTACTTGTTCCCACTTATATCTTTGTACATTTTATGACCAACAACCTAGATATATCATTACTTTTTATGCATATGCATTCTAGCACCTGTAGCAAGTAAGAAGTAGAGTTACATACCAAATTTTATACTCCAATAATACTGGCATTTATAATTACACAAATGGTTACCTTTACTGCAGGTCTTTATTTCTTTATGCTGCTTTGAACCATGGTCTAGTGTACTTTCCTTTCAGTATGAAGAACTCCCTTTAGCATTGCTTGTGGGGCAGGTCTAGTGTTAAAGAACTCCTTCAGTTTTTATCTGAGAATGTCTTAATATCTTTCTCATTTTTGAATGAGAGTCTCACCAGATATAAAATTCTTGCCTGGCAGTTGTTCTCTTTCAGCATTTTTGATATTTCAACCCACTGCCTTCTTGCCTTCATGGTTTCTGATGAGAAATTGGCACTCAAATCTAACTGGGACTCCCTTGTATGTAACACATTGCTTTTCTCTTACACCTTTCAAAATTCTCTCCTTGTTCTTTGCCTTCAATAGTGTAATCAATATATGATGGGGTATATATTTCTTCACGTTTATTCTGTTTGGTGTTTTCTGAGTTTCCTGTTTGTTTATATTCATGTCTTTTGCTAAGTTTAGAAAGTTCTCTGTCATCATTTCTTTTGCCTCTTTCTCTCTTTCTTCAACTTCTGGGACTCCCATAATGCATATATTGTTGTGCTTTATGGTGTCTCATAGTTATCGTAAGCTATTTTCACTTTTAATATTTCTTTTTACTTTCTGCTCCTCAACCTGACTCATTTCAATTGTCTTGTCTTCAAGTTCACTGTTTTTTCCTCTGCCAGCTCCAATCTTCTCTTGAGACCCTCCTAGGCATGTTTCATTTCAGTTATTGCTGTCTTCAACTCCAGTAGTTCTATTTTGTACCTTTTAAAAATTTCTCTATCTTTACTTAGACTCTCATATTGCTCAGTCATTGTTTTCCTGATACTGTTTAGTTCTTTCCCTGTAGTTTCCTTCATCTCCTTAAGCATTTGTAGGATCTTTTTTTAAAATTTATTATTTTTTTTATACTTTAAAAGATGCTTAGATTACATAAATGTTACACAAAAATTACAAGGATTCCCATGTTCCCCACCTCCCACACCTCCCATAACATCCTACATAAACATCTTTCATTAATGTGGCACATCACCTGCAATGGATATACACATCCTGGGGCTTTGCCATTAAGCATGGACCATAGTTCACATTGTAGACCACACTCTCTCCCACACAGTTCTGCATGTTATATGCTGCTGTAAAATGGCCTATATCTGTTGTTGTAATGTCACTCAGCATAACCCATGAAGTGTAGGCTTCACTGTCTTTTCACATTCTCATTTTCTTCATTGTTTTCATATTTTTATCCTTTTCCTTTTCCTTTGGATGGGCCTTATTTCATGTTTCTTTGTTTGTCTTGTACTCTTTTTTTGCACAATGGACATTTAATATTTTAAAATATTAACTCTTGTATTACTCCCTGAGTTATCTATTTCTTGGTTTTGTAACCAGCTATTGATAAGACTGAAATTTTCTTGTGCTTCATCCCTCCCATCAGAAAGGTCTGCTCAAGGCAAATGCACTGTGCAGTGTTTTCTCTGTCTTATCGGGTCTCTGTTTTGTGCTGGATTTTTGCTGGTTAGGTGTTTTTGGAGTTTCCTTGTTTACAGGAGTTTGGTTTTCCCCTCTGTTTCCCAGGAGATAGACCTTCCTCTCCCAGGTGTTTGAAGCCAGAAAGCCTTTGTAAATCCAAACTGTCCACCTCTATAGTTTTCTACACTCCCTTCATTGTCTCTAGCTGCTTTTGCCTGGAGAGCACATTCTAGGAGGAGACTCTCCCTGGAGGGACTTTCTGTCACCAGTGATCTAGCCAGGGGCTGTACCCCAAGGCAAACTATTGTGAGGGTAGGGGATGGGCACCATTAACTCCCTCAGGGGAAGAGAAATTTACTACTCTTTACCACTGTTTATCAGGCTCTTCCTCCTGCTTTTGCCTGCATGCTGTTCAGTGTTCTTCTGGTCTCCAGAATGTCAAAAATAGTTGTTTCAGACAGTTCCTGCCTGTTTAATAGTTGTTTTGGTGGCAAGACTGTGTCCTGGATCTCCCGACCCTGCCATCTTTCCTGGAAGTCTCTTTGTACCGTTTTTTTGTGACTTCTACATGAGTCTAAAATTATTTAAAAATCAATGTTTAAAAAATGTGTTCTCTTCTCTTGAATCTTTTACACATAGTTATTAAAGTTAATAATGATGAATATTAATTTAATAATTACATAAAGCTTTTAAGAAAGGCGAGAGAATAAAGCTTTTAAGAAAGGTGAGAGAATTGTCTGTTTCCCCACTCTTAGTTGCTATAAAAGGAGTTGATGGCCTTAGAATGATTGTGTAAGAGGGTGTCATTGACTTTCTCTGTGTCAGTCTGTTAACACAATTGGACATTCACCATGTGTAAAGTATTGTACTTCACTTCCAGTTCCTCAGTGACTGGGACTCTACCATGTTTGACCCCCAGGCCTCCCAGAGGCCAGGTTTCCTAGTTCTCAACTTAGAGGTTACAGGTTTGAGGGTACTAGGGGAAGGGAGGTTAGTATAAGAGAAGAACCAATCCTGTTACAAGTTCTAGCTGGGGAAGTAGAAGATGGCCAAATAAGGATTTGCACTGTCAAAGCATCAGATAAAATAAATGTAAATGAGTAGATGAGTAAATAAAAGTGGAAGAAGGCAGCAAAAGAGGAGAAGAGGGCACACTAGCACACTTCAACAATACCAATTTGGCTTTTTTGGTGGATGAAAGATAGCCAAGCATTCTTTGATATTCCTCGCTTTGAGAGGTGAGAGCTCTTTTTTCTCCCCTTGATCTGGGCTGATATGTGACTGCTTTGATCAATAGAGTACAGTGCAAGTGATGTTATAACAGTCCCAGCCTAGCCTTTTTTTTTTTTTTTTTCTTTAAAGGCAGACTGCCAAATGCAGCGCCTCATTTGGATGTGTCTGGAGTCTTGGAAGCTTGACTACCCTACGTTCTCCTATAAATGGACCTTGAGAGCCTGTTTGGAGATTCTAGCAGGGGAGTGCAGCTACTGGTATACCCTTGACCGAAGAACGGTCCTCCTCTAGCGGGGAAGGTCGTCCTCTTCGACCGAGCGCGCAGCTTCGGGAGGGATGCACATGGAGCGGTGAGGAAGGAAGGGGAAACCCGCCTAGCCAGCCAGATCAGCCGAATCAACCCTGGCGATCAATGGGGTGACAGATGTCACAGCCAGATCGCCCTCACGTCCCCAGCCTAGCCTTTAAGAGGAATGGAAGCTTACTGTTTTCTTGGAGCCCTGAGCTTCCTTGTAAGAAGTTCAAATACTCTGTGGGAGAAGGCCCAAATATAGTTCAGCCTCTGCTTGGAGAGCTAGAGGGGTGGAATATAGTCCAGCTTCACTGATTCATCTCCCATGGCACCATGAATATGACCAAAGCTGTCTTGGACCCTGCAGGCTAATCCAGAACCAGCTGACTACCACCTACTGACCCTAAGTGACACTATGGGGGAGCAGAAGCATCACCCAGCTGAGCTCTGTCCCAATTCTTGATCCACAAAATTGTGAAATGGCTTTGATCAGGGACTGAGTGACACAGAATAAGGGATTTATTACAGGGATTAGATGTTATACTACAGGAAAGAATATGGGAAGCACAGGCCTAGAAGGGATGACTAGAAAATCAGAAAAGTCATTAACCAGGGCCCATGAAGAGAAAGAGGTATAAAGAAGGTTGTTGATTCTGCAACTGGGATAAGCTTGTAATCATTGTTGGTCTGCAGGGCAGCCACTGGGAAAGAAAAGCTGGATGTAAGAGAGGGACTTACTGGAACATACAGGAACAAATGGAATCCACAATGACAAACTGGAACTCACATTAGTCTCTCCCTTACAGCTAATCCTGATGGTGGGTAAGGTCTGCAGAAGAAACTGGTGCCTTTTGCTAAAGAACTGTGCACAGGCATGGAAAAATGAAAGAGGAGATATGGTGGGAGCAGAGGGCTGCAGAGCTGACTCACTGCTGCCTAATGCTTAGGAGGTGGACCATCCTAACAACAGCAGGAGGCATGAGTTTCAGGGACTCCTTCTGAGTATAACAGCTGCTACATCTCTACCTCCAAATCTCTCACAGTTTTCTCTTATGGCCTAACCTAACCTGAACCATGTAGGGAAGACGGATCTGAGAAACATAGTTCCACCTTAGCTGAAACATCAGTTTTAGACTTGGATTTTCTACTTACGATTTAGAGGCCTAATGATGATCAGAATAAGGCCAGGTGGACCCTCTTGGAGGTACTGAGTGACTTGGGAACGACCACAGCATCATGCATTTTAGGATTAATAGATGAGAAACCCAGACCAGCACAGTAAATTGTTTTCTTTTGGATATTTTAATGAAACATAAGCATAAATGAGAATGAAAATTTGGATCCTTGGTCCTGAGTTTATCTCCTTCCTCAACACTGAGTTATGGAAATAGTGAATTCATCCATCTCACTCTGTGCCTTACTTCACAGATCTGTAAGAAGCTCAGAATTATTTAAATGACTTATTTTTGTCCTTAAAGGAAGGTTTGTTGCATTAGCTATTTACTTCCTGTCAGCCCGGAATATTTCATTATTAGCATATGGCACCATTTTCATTTTTCCTTGGGGGACTTGATGGGTTGGAACTTAAGCATAAGTGTTCAGTAGAGACCATACCCTGTGATTCGGGTTAAATGTGACATAATTCCATAAGTACTCAACCCTTTCACATCATTGAAGTTAGGAGATTTTTTTCTGGCTTTCTAAGATTTAATGTGACCTCAGAATCTTGATGCTACACGTTTCTTGCAAGGGCAAACTTGAGCTTTACTCTCTAGTTGTTTTCATGTCTAATGAATGTGGTTTTCTTGAGAGGCTTTGATGTCAGGTTATTTCTCACCCAGAGCTACAGTTTAATGTGTTATCTGTGGAGTGCAACTACTAGAGCTTTACAGTGTCATTAAATAAGGTAGGCGTGGGAGCTGCTGCAGGAAAGTAAGGCTGAAAATTTTTCATTTTATTATTAAGAGTCCCATTGGAAAGGGAAATGAGTTGTTTTTAATTTTTATTTGGTCTTTGGAAAATGACGGAAAGAAAGAAGAAGGTTTTCCATTTGCATTATGGCATTATGGGATTTCAAATAATATACTATTCAAAAGTGATTACATTTAATTTTAGTTTTCATGAGAACTCAGCTACCAGGGCTCAGTTTCTTTAAAGAGGTTAGATTGCCCAGAGAACAAGAGAAATTACTAGTTTCACAACAGGAGAAAAATAACAACATCAAGAAAGAAACCACCACCACCACCCCCCTTTTTAATGCTTTGGGAACAGACCCAACACTGTTTTTCAGTTAGCCCTAGTGCCAGTAGATGGCCAAAGCAGACTTTCAGTTCTAGGGAATTCTGAGCTCCTGCAGGTAAATGAGCCCCTAGACTAATAGCTCTATTCATAATTCAATTCAGAGTTTTAGGTAAGTTAATGTCTGTTTCTCATGGGAATGAATAGATATTTTTTAATCACATAAGGTTTGGCTCTTAGGATTAAAGCAAAGTCATCTATTGGCTAATTTCTTCTAAAATTTCTAACGTAGACTAAAACAACAACAAAGCCCAGCCTAGTCTTAGGATAATGATGATGGTCATTAACACCATCATTTTCCTTTTACTTCAGAATAGCTTATTCTTTAGAGTAAACATAACCTGACTTGAGTCTATACAAAGGAGCTTAATAAGAGCAAAGAAAAAAAAATGTTACTCTGCATTAATGAATGTATTGCACTATAGTCAACTAGTAGTCTCTCAGCAATAGAGATGTTACTAGATGCCATTGTTTTTGGATTTAGCTTCTGTGACCTTTAGAGGCATGCTAACACAGAGAAAGAAAGGAAGACATATCTTATTGTGCAGACAATGCACACTCTTAGACAGGTTGCAAAAAGCTATTGGATTCATAACATAAATCTCTTTGCCTCAGAGAGGTTGGAAAAATCTTAGTGATTCATGTGAACAAACTTTAATATACTATGTTTCCTGGGCACCACTGAGGGATGGTAGAAGAGAGAAAACTTTATTATAAGGAGCATTGCTCTTCTGTTGGGAAAAAAGTGGGTGTGAAGGGAGGATTCAAGGCTTGCTTATCACCATACATTTGCTTCTTATCAAGAAGACACATTTTTTTTGTGTGTGTGTGTGCTTAACTGTTTGAGAAGAAATCTTGCAGTCCTATTAATTTTCTTTTGGAATGCTCACAAACATGGAGGCAATAGGCCGGTACTTTGAATGATTAAGTTCTCTGTTAAATCACAATATACTGAAGAAAATCACTTTCATAGGTATCTCTTTTTATGGGTACCCACTTTAGGGGTTATCTCTTGAAGGAGCGTGTGTGATAGATGAAATAAATTTGAGAAGCCAGTGATGAAATATGCAGAGATATTATCATGAGCCCTTCTTTCTTAGAGAGGTTTGCCATGATTTTGGTGGAGGGAGAAAGTTTACAGTATCATAATAAGGTAGAAAAAAACCAACTTCTTTGGACTGTGATCTCAACCTTGTTTGTCATGTGCTAAAAAGTCCTGAGGCTTCAGGACTGCTGTTTTGTTTCTGATACTGATATACTGTTCCATTTCCCAGCACTGTGGAGTATCATTATTATGATTATTATTATTACTACTATATCCAATTATTCTTGGGGTGCAACAGTTCCTAAAGCCTGTCTCTGGCAGAGACCAAACTCAGAGGATCAAAGCTTTAACATCTTATTCAACAGAGAGACAGCGGTGGCAGAGACACAAAGCCCCAGGAAGTCCCTGGGAAAGTGGTTTCTCAGTGTTCACAAGCACCACTGGAGACCCTCACACCTGCCATTACTAGGCATCCCTGGCACTGTTTTGCAGAAAATAAGCCTCCTTTCCTGAAGCCCTTCCCAAATAGAGGCTCTTGAGGCAACACTCTAATGCTGGCACAAACTCTAGAATGCACCCAGAATCTCAAGAGCACAAATCATGCTGGCAAATAACATTTAATATATAAGTCAAATAGCACATACATTATCTCCAAGGATCTTGAGACTAGCACTGGAAATTAAGTGCAGTTTCAGGCTGCCTCTGCCCTGAATTGAGAAAAAACACAGAGAAAAGGGAATATTTTCATGGACCCCAATAATACCATGGTTTGAGAATATAACCTGTGGTGAAACTGGTGGTTTATACATCTTGAAAATAGTAATGGCGATTTATTTATTTATTTTTTTTTAAAAAAGATTTATCTATTTATTTATTTATCCCCCCCTTGCTGCTTGTGCTTGCTGTGTCCATTCGCAGTGTGTCTTCTCCGTGTCTGCTTATCTCCCCCTTGCTGTGAGGTCCCGCTGCATCAGCCCACCCGGGAAGCGAACCCAGGGCCTCACACATGGTAAATGGGGGCTCTATCGATTGAGCCACACCCACTTCCTGTTGTGAGGTCTTGCTGCATCAGCCCACCGGGCCGCGTGGGCGCCTCACAAGGAGGCCCCGGGAAGTGAACCCAGGGCCTCCCATATGGTAAACGGGAGCTCTGTCCACTGAGCCACACCCGCTTCCCAGTAATGGCGGTTTAAATAAAAGAGAACTGTTGCAATTTCCTCAGCAATATTCACTGTTTAACAGATAAATCACAGCAACAGCTGAACTGAGGTCAGAAGGAAAGTTTTCTCATCTGCTCTTTGTCCATGGCACAACAGGGATCTTTTTACACTCAGGACAGCTCACAGTAGGTACAGACTAGGACCTGGTATAAAATTTTGGCAGGCTTGATTTTTTTCACTTCTATTTCTTTGGATATTGGTGAATTGTTCTAAGCCCATAGCCGTTGCATTTGTTTGGCAAGCAAGTATATTAAAGTATTAATTTTTGTTTGTTATCCCCATATTTTTTCCAAGCAGGTAGACAGCCCCTTAGCATTTTCACTCTTCAAGGTGCTTCTGCAGACCCCAAAGCAGAAGCTGCCTAAAGTCAGTGGCTTTTTCTGTCTTTTGTAACAGCCTAAGTTCTTTGAAAGAATATAACTGGTGTCTCAGAGGAGGAAGAGCGGGGAAACGGGCCTCTCTGTAGCAACCAATGCAAACCTCCTGGATGCCGCAGCTCAGCAAATGATGTTTGCAAAACCATGGGGTTACAATGACTGCAATGGAACTTAGAATTGGATTTAAATTTACTTAAGAAAATAAAGTTGATATTTCCTACACACTAGAGTTTACAGGATAAGATTCATAGCCTCCCAATTTTTATCTGAGTCCTGGCACTCATTGTGTCATACCTTATGTAGGAGGCAGCAGCTTGCGTAAGTCATTCTACTGGATTGTAAGATGTAAGGGTGTGCTAATTAATAAGCTACAGTCTGGCAACTTCCACCATTTGATGCTCTGCTTTTTGATGCTGGGGCTGAAATTCTGTACTATATATGTACTTGGCCTTGCTGACTCTCCACTAGGCTCTGCCGATGGGGAAAGTGGAGGGAAATGAAAGATTGGAAAAGGCAGAAGGAACACTTACCTTCTTGTTTGCTTCCTGTCTTTGCCATGGTCACCCTAGCAACATTTCTGCATCCCAGCTGTGGCAGTTCATTCTAGTGGGAGCTCTGGATTCCAGCGAGAAGTTTTTCCAACACTCACAGAATCAGTGGTATTGTGCCCTGTCGGCACCAGCACCAGCCAGCTCCACACAGCCCTTCCTCCGAGCTGAGAGACACTAGCTCCTGCTGACTGACCCCTCCTCAGAGGTCTGACTTTTAGCTCTGTGGGTCCCCATCTCCAAGATTCTAAGTTTAAAAAATTCTAAACTTTGCCTTCAGTGCCTTCAGCCTTAAGAGTCAAAGTTGTGTTCTTCTACCTCTGCGACATCTCAGTGTTTCCTATATGCTTTTTCAGTTCTTCAATAGCTAGTTAACTGTTCTATACGTTCTTTATGTGGCAATATGACATCCTCTCTGTTAAAGTGATTGGTGTGATTTCTGTCTCCTGACCAGGCCCTGAAGGGCGCAAAGGGAATTTATCTTGCATGTGCCGCTTTTGCCTCTGATGTCTAGAATGATGTCTTACACTTAAATGTGTTCTGCAAATGTGTCTTAGTTTGATTTAATTTGTTTCCACAATATAGCAAGAGGATAGCCCTTAAAGCTTAGTGGTAAGGTCCTGGGCCTTTGGAATTTGACAGAGCTGGGTTCAAATCTCAGTTCTGTAATTTGGTAGCTGTCTTATCTCAGGCAAGTTATTTAATCCTTTGAAGTTTAATTTCTTCATCCATAAAATGGACATCATAAAATACCTACCTCATGGTGTTATGAACATCGAATGAGTCACTGTATACAAAAAGGTTTCAGTAAATGGTAGTTATTGTTATTTGTACAAAGGCGATGGAATTCAGAAGAGTTTGCAGAGTGTATAGCCTTGAAGGAAAATGGAAAAGGGAAGAAATGGAAAAGGTTAGGAAAACAAAAGAAAGTTGAGTGTGTATTGAACGTGTGCGTGTGATGGAGGGGAGGGTAAGAAAGTAACATGGAAAGGAAAGTGAGTAGTGAATGAATGAGTAGAAGTGCCTGAATTGTTTTTTAGTAAAATATGTAATCTTGTAATGAAGGGTCCATAGTGTGTTCCATTCTATCCCTTGTCCACTTAAAACAAATCATGACAAGACAGAGTGATATTTAATTTATTCAGCTTCAGCTTGCTTCTAGATAATTGAAATCCTGAATATTACAAATTTCTCCACATTTAACTGCTTTCTGTTAGAAACTGTTCTAAAGGAGGTTCCATATTTCATTAACTTCTTTCACTGTTTCCACTGACTTATGCTTTCTTTTAGTAATGGTACCTCATCCCTTGACATAACGTCAAATTTTCTTACCTCTTCCTGACACTGTTCCCTTCTCTTAAGAACCCATGCCCTTAAATATGCATCTTGTTACAATTCTGTCACATCCTTAAATTGTGCTGTAAAAGCATAAAACTCTCACATACTCAAGCTGAGATTCCCATCTCAACTATGTGGGAAGGACTGGCTGCAATTTGCCTGCAAGTTCATGAGTCAATAATTGAGATGAGTCGATGGCATTATGATCTTTCTTGTGGTATATTTTATAGTATTCATATGTTATGCTGGCTGCCAGGTATAAATAGCAAATGCTCATGAAAAGAACGTCTCTTCAGAGGAGGTCTCATGTGGATCTTACCCAGTGTGGGCTGCCTTTGACAAATAGGTCAGGAGGGATGACGTTAACTTGAGTTGACCATAATCACTGCTCTGGTTAAAACAACAATAAAATACAGCCACAACATGCACCATCAAGGCTGGTCACATGTTGAAACATTTTCTTGATGATTCAAAGTAGTCACCATGAATATTGTACAGATTTGTTTCTCTCTACACTTGGTTCCCGGCGGCTATGATTTTTGAGGACAAGATCAAATGGTGAGAGCGGCGACAACAAATGTAAATTAAACCCAACTCATTTGTGTGTATATACGGATCCATATAGGCATATATATGCTAGATATACAAATATAAATGTATGTAGGCAATATATATACTTCACTGATTTTTGTTTTAGGGGTTCATGGTTTCCTTACTTCTTATTTGCCCATCAGCCATTTCTCTCTGCTGCATAATCCATCACTCCCTACTGGAAAGGGCAGACAAAACTACCCTCACTGCTGTGGGACCTGTGAAACTACAATCAAAGGTGGCACTGTAGTCCTAGTGCCTGTATAAGGAAGGGAAGTACCAACATGTGTGTGAGTGTGTGTATGTACATGTGTGTGTGGTGGGGGAAGACAGAGGGAGGAAGAAAGACAGAGAGAGAAAGGAGAGAATGTTAATGGTCCAAGAAGACTGTCAGAGCCAGAACAGCTAGAGATGAGTATTAGGATACTCAGAGCCAGTTAAGGTACAAGAGCCAGCAGGTTAGAATAGGTCAACAAAAAGCTCTCTGGTTAAATATCAGTGACAGTGTCAATGACCTTGGCTTAACATTTATATGTATGCAGGATAAGTTTGTGTTAAGGGCCTGAGACAAAGGAGGATGCAATTGTCAGTCTGATTTTCACCAGAACCCCCAAATTCTTTATTCTTAAAGTTTCCTGCTTATAGTGTGTTTGGGATTAGAGGTCCAGAAAACAAAGTTGCTAAAATGCTGTTCATATGAAAGGTAAAGCAGTTGTGAATGAATCATGTACTTGGAAAGTGCATGGGATTTAACCCACAGACGGTTTTATATGCATGATGGTGTCCTTAGAGGTCATTATTTCACATTGCTTCAGAATAGTAAGGATTTTCATGTATGTGACTCCATCACATGCAGAAATACTAAATAATAATATAAAAATCATTATGTTTTTTCATTAAAGATGTTTGTGGGTCAGGCCTGAGTTAAGAGTATGGAGATTTGTGAATCTTTTCTAATACAAGTATGGTATAATTTCACAATTACTTGGAAATTTTAAATTCAAGATGTAAAACACTGGTAATGAGGCATTTTATTGGGAAGAATATTTATAATCATGCTCATGTAAGGAAGCGTCCACATGAAGAAAAAAGCACATTTAAAATAGTGTTTAATTTTATTAAAAATTTTATGTATAAATTATAGCAACCAAGTAGTTAAATATTTCATTAGCATGAAATCAAAGGATTATAAATGTACTGTAAAGTCTCTTCATTGAGCAAGAGGTTAAAGAATCAATATGTTGATTAAAAAATCAAAGGTTTAAATGGAAGGCAATAAAAAGTCTGACTGCACTTACATGCAAATTATTGTGAATGTATTTCCTGATTCAAGAATCTTTTCAGTCCTTTCTCTGAATCTGACCTTCTCATTTCATCTGCTCCTACCCAAATCCACCACTAATAAATTTCATTTTATTTATGAATTTATTCTACATACATTATGGAGGTGTCCACCATCTGCTAGGAGTATTCCCATCACAGGGGATAGAGCACTGAAAAAGGCAGGTCTGATCTCTGTCCTCCTAGAGCTTACATTCCAGTGGAGGAGACAGAAAACAACCTAGTGGTCAAGGAGATATACATATGTCTCAAAAGAAGTTCGCAAGAAAAATAAAGCAGAAGAAACAGAGACGGAACAGACAGGGGCCTGGGAAGCAATTAGATATGGTGATGAGATAAGCCCTCCTTGAAGAGGTGGCATTTGATCAGAGTCTAAATTCAGTGAGAAAGTGAGTCGTGAGGTGATGCAGGCTGTGGCAACACTCAGTTAAAGGCCTTGGAGCATAAACAAACTTGTCAAGTTCAAGGAAGCTCAAGAAGCTCTCATGGCAAAGATCCTCCCACATGCAGTGAATACTAATTGGGTTCATGGCCTCATCCCAGATGGTTGTATACCGAATTTTACCTAAGAAGTATTCTTCCTGAGTTTATGAAGCTTTTATTTTCTACTTTTTACAAGGATGTGAGAAAATTGAATAAAACTAGAGCAACTGAGTTTATGACAAAATGCACACAGATATGCAAATGCATACATACATATTCACACAGCATAACTGCTCTTTCCAATATGAAAGAGACACTTAATTTGTAATATACCTATTTATAATGGAGATCCTGATTATTTCCAAAGGGGACTTTGAGAAGCCACCCAACATATGGATTGAATAAGGTCCAGTGATATACATATTATTAATGTATGAGTGCCAACGTTAAGCAAATCTATGTAAAATGAAATTGGTTCATGTGGCTTGAGGTGCGCTCAAATGACCTGTTTCATTTCAGTGCCCTTTCCTAGTTGTTTGGTTCAATAGAAACTTTCAGGTTATTTGGCCAAACTACTTCAATGATCCATTCAGCTGACTTCTTTCTCGAATGCATTTAGAAGTCATACATTTCCCTTCAAACTACTCCAACTTTTGTAGTGACCTCACTTTACAAAGCTTTATGCAACATGAAGTTCTTGGCCCTGAAATGAGGGTTGAGTTTATATTCATTGTGAATGGCTTCCTTTAGCTGGGTAGCATTGAAATTTCCTTTTTTCATCTGTTCAAATAACTACCAGGTCACACAGAGGTCACAGAGATATCAACAGATACTTGCTGCTCAACACTTCAGTGGCTCCAACAATTACAGTTAGAAAGTGAATATGAATGCATTTTCCTGAGATAAGCTACCTACTTTTAAAATTTTTCTCTATCTTTCATATTCAAGATACTATGATCCCCAAAATAAATGTAATTTGCATGTTTTATATAAAAATCCACTTCAAATATTCTCATTGACTAGTTTATCTTTTTTAAAGTGCATGAATTCCAGATATAGATAGATGAGATTATAGTCCATGACCTCTGGCTGCTAGATTTGGTATTGCATTTGAAAAAAATTAGAAATGCAATAGTTTCATTTGATCGTAGTTCCTGAGAGAGTAAGGATCTATCAATTTGAATCATACTTTAAAGGACATCAGTATAACCAACTAGAATTTATAAGAATTATTAATTTTCCAGATGTTCTTATAAAGCAGGGGAAAAAATAAAATGTGCTCCAGATTTCTTGGTTTTCATGGTAAAAGCCATATACTTATCTCAACAGATTCTGCAGTTGCCATTGTTTATATGTTTGAACATCTTACATCTCCCAAAGAGGCCAGTTAGCAAGAAAGACAGTAACTCATAAAACATTTTTCTGTTAAAAGAAAGGGAATTGATCCTTACATGATGTTAAGAAGGGGTCTATCTGTTAATACAGATCACCTTTTAATTTAGATTTTGATCTACACTTTGGTACTTGCTGCATAAAACCTACTCCAAAACTTAGTGACTTAAAACAGTTATGTATTTGCTTAGGAGTTTGCAATTTGGGCAGAATTAGGTGTGGTCTCTCTGCTCTATGTATTATCAGCTGGGGTGGCTCAAATGAAGCCACCATAGCTACTTCTAAGTTGCCTTACTCACATGATTAACAAATTGTTTCTGGCTGATAGCTGGGAGTTCAGCTGGTGCTATTTGCTGGAGGCCTTGATTTTTCTTCCTATAGGCTTATCCACGTGGCTGTTTACCTCTCTCACAGCATGGGGACTGGGTTCCAAGAGGAAGGAAGCAGAAACTGCTAGTCCTCTTCAAGACTAGGCCCTAAACTGGCACAGCACTACTTCTGCTGTATTTTATTAGCCAAAGCAGTCCCAGTCCAGCCCAGATGCAAGAAGGTGAAGGAATAGACTCCACCACTTGGTGGGAGAGAGAAATGCTTGCATTGGGAGGGAATGAATTGATAATGGCTATCATTCAATAGAAGGTCCCAGATTGTAATTAATAGAGGACAATGGATTTGAAAGTTGGAATGAGTAACATTAGAAATTTGATGTTGGGGATCAATACAGTTTTCTGTTATCATCTCAGGAGCTTTTAGAAACTCCTGTTCAATTGTTGAATAATCAATTTCCCCTTTGTAAATGTCAGTTGCCAGTGATTATTTGAAAGTTAGGGGAGGCTGATTTCTACCGCAAAAGTCTATTAGAAACAGAAAATACAACTACTTTGAAAATGGGTACTTGAAACCACAGCATGGTTCTTTATTAATTCTTTCTGATTTGATAGTCCTGAAAAATACCTGAAAATCTAACTTTCTGGATTTTCATATTTTTCAATATGACCACAACTAATATTAGGTACTTTCTTTGCTATGGTTGAAAAAGAATATTTAGAAATCAGGATATGAATTAGCAATACACAAAACAGAAAATAGCTGAGTTTGCTGGATTTAAATACAGGCATAAATGCCTGCATGCACAAAAGCAAAAAGTTTTTGCCTAACTCCGTTAGAGAATTTCATCTGAAAGCATAGTTCCTTTCCAAGCAAAACTAAAAAGCAATTTTGTGATGAGTCTACAGGTCTCAATTAAACTTGGGCATTTCAATGTTGGCGTAATATGGTCAGCGAAATTGAGAGGGTTACATCAAGGTTCCCTAACCTTGGCACTGTTGACATTTTGGCCCAGATAATTTTTTGATGTGGGGACTGTCCTGTGCCTTTTAGGCTGTTTAGCAGCATCCTTGGCCTCTATCTACTACATGCCAGTAGCACTAACTAGTTGTGACAACTAAACTGTCTCTAGATATCGCCAAATGTCCCCTTGGGGCTAAATTATACCTGATTGAGAGCCACTTGGTTTTACTAAATTTACAATCAGATAAAAATATTTTCCCCCGAGGCAGCTTTCTTTGTCTCAGTACTTTTCCTCTGTATCCCCTTTCTTGGGTGGAGGTATCTTCATGAACTAGATTTATCTTCCATTTTTAAGAGAAAAAATGTTTTTCAATTTAAAGTTTGAATTAATACCCCATGAAATATAGATATGTTAGTTTATTTTTTATATAGAATTAGAGTAATTTGTTTCTTTTTTTAAACATATTTTTTATTTTTTTAAAGATACTTAGATTACATAAATGTTACATAAAAAATATAAGGGATTTCCATATGCCCCGCTCCCTAGCCCTCCCACATTTTCCCACACTGGCAACATCCTTCATCAGTGTGGTACATTTGTTACAACTGATGAACACATTTTGGAGCATTGCCACCAAGCATGGATAATAGTTTACATTGTAGTTTACATTCTCTTCCGCACAATTTTGTAGGTTATGGAAAGCTACATAATGGACTGTATCTATTGTTGCAGTGTCATTTAGGACAATTTCCAAGTCTGGAAAATGCCCACATATTATACTTGTTTTTCCCTCTCTCTGCCATCAGAATCTACAGTGGCCACTGCCTCCACATCAATGATATGTGATTCCATTGCTAGAATCACAATAAGTCTATAGTAGAATACCAGTAAGTCTACTTTAGTCCATAGTTCATTCCCCAATTCTGAGGATTCTAGAATGGTGATGCCCTTTCCACCTCTAATTGAGAGGGGGCTTCCATTCTGTAGGGCAGATGGATGGGGCTTTGTTGCTTGCAGTTGTAGACACTCTCTGTTCCTTGTGATGGTCGTTGTCCATCATCATGTTCTTGTTAGTTGTCCTGGGTGAGTCCAATGAACTAGAGAGTAGATGTTGCAACTCTGTTGAGATTCAGGACCCAGCTGGCACATGGACAGCCCAAGGATTTAAGTCTCTTGGACATAAACCTATTATATCTAGTACTAACTATAAGTTCAAATAGAAGGGACAGAAGAGCCATATGTTGGGAAACCACAACTGAATCCAACTCTGTCACACTCCGGAGCATAAATTCCGAAGTAGGGCCCATTGGCAGGGCACCAAACTCCTGAGCTGTCTGCCCTGGCTATGGTGTCTAGATGTCTCCAGAGTCCTCAGGAGCCCTGGTATTTGAGGTAGTGTTTACTGTGGCTGTCAGTGAGATCCGGCTGAGACGTGCATAAGCATAACCACTGGAATGACCTCCCGACTCACTTTGAAGTCTCTTAGCCATATAAACTCATTTGTCTTTACCTTTTCCCCCTTTTGTTCAAGGTCTTTCTCCAGTTGCATTGCTAGTTGGTGCTTGGTAATAATCTCTTGGTGCAAAGGAGGCTCATCCCCGGGAGTCATGTCCCACGCCGGGGGGTGGGGGGCACAGGTAATGCATTTATATGCTGAGTTTGGCTCAGAGGCCACATTGGAGCAACAAGGAGGCTTTCAGGGGGTAATTCTTAGGCATTCTATAATACTAAGCTAAGATTCAATTTCAAAAGTAAAGGTTCAAAACCAAAAACAAACAAACAAAAAAAAGTAAAGGTTCGTAAGTACAGTCATCAATATCAAAGGCCCATCAATGGACCATCCTCCTTCACTAGTCACTGCCTCTGTACTCGGAATTCTTCCTGTCCCATTAGAGAATGTGGCAGAGCTCCCCAGGATGGGAATTCGATATTCTTTTGGTTATTGTGTGAATCTCCACCCACCATGACAATGCCCCGTGAACACTTGAACACATTTATATGCCTTATATGTATGCCTCAGGTGAACCTCCTCTCATGCATCCCCCATCACTGACATCCTGCACCAATGATCCTCCCCTGTCATAGTTGTAACCCTTCTGTGACCCAAAGTTTCTTCAAAAATGAAGCCAACAAAATAATCAAATACAATTAATAAGAAAATGAAATAATAATGATAGTTTTAAAAATAAGGAATATACAAAAATTAAAAAATAAAGAAAAATTTGGAATAATAAAAAATAATGAAAAATATTAAAATAATTTTTGACATCATGTCTTTCATCACTGTAAGATCAGTTGTCTTGTATGTACAGTGACATTTTCTTCCATTTATTCCCCTAGTGTCTCATTTTTTTCATTTTGCCTTCAAAGAAGTTTTAAGTTATAGAAAAGTCACGTGCAGAAATGTAGGGGATTCCCATATACCCAACATCCTCCCCCTCTTCCCTTTTCCCCTATTAATAACATTTTACATGTGGATTGTACATTTGCTACAATTGATGTATAAATATTGAAACATTGTTACTAACCATGGCTAATGATTTATATTATGGTTTACATTTTGGACCATATACTTTTTCTTTTTTTTTTTTAACAAATCAATTTTATTGATACATATTAATAAAGCATACAATTCATCGAAATTATACAATCAATGGTTTTTGGTATAATCAAATAGTTGTGTGCTCACTTCAATCATTATTAGAGCATTTTCATTATTTCAATAATAATAAAAATAATAAACAAAAAACAAACAAGAAAATTCCTCACCTCTCAATCTCTCTCTCTGCTTTCCCTGATGTACATAGCTGTTATTTCTGTCTATTCTTGCACAATTATTTCTTTGTTTATTAAGCAGTTTTGTTGAGGTATATTTACATACCATGATCTATCCAGTGTATAATCAATGGCTTTTAGTATAATCACAATGTTGTACATTCATTATCTCAAAAATTTTAGAACAATTTTATTACTCCAAAAAGAAAGACTCCACACCCCTCAGCATTCTTCCTCAGCTCTACATAACCACTAATCTAATTTCATCTTTATAAATTGATTTATATTTACTTTTTATAAAAAAGGAATCATACAATATGCAGTACTCTGTGTCTGGTCTCCTTCACTTAGTATAATGTTGGGTTTTTTTGTCTGATAGTAACATTTTGTAGTATTAACCTACATTTATTCAGCTTCAAAGAAAAACACACATATATATATATGCAATTTTACCCATATTCATATTTCACATAATATATTTATATTTCACATAATATATTTAGTTCATAATAGGGCAATCATACAGTATTTGTCCTTTTGTGTCTGCTTGCTTCACTCAACATAATGTCCTCCAGGTTCATCCATGTTGTCATATGTTTCATTAGTTTATTTTTAATGCATTTCCCCCCAGGTGCTATTTGTGGATATCCCCAGTAAGTGAATTTTTAATTCAAGAATTTAAAGAAAGAGCTTCATAAAGTAGAAAATAAAAGCAACACTTCATGGATTATAGCGCAGGAAATTGTCTTCATTATCACCTACCATTGACTCATATGATAGTAGAGCTCGGAGGTCATGAGATAGTGTGTTGCCCAAACTGCTTATTTACAGATAAAGAAATTGAAATGCAGAGAAATTATTTGACTTGGCCACATCTCTATACTTAATCACAGGTAGAATCAAAATTAGAAGCCAAAATCTCCTGATATTTTAGACCTGCTCTCTTCCCACTACCCTATAGTGTCTTTCAAGGGAACCTCCTCTTATTGTCTTTATGGTGCAGCATTTTTACATAAACATAAGCTACAGTATTTTTAGACAGGACCCCATAGCACTGTGGGCGTAAGATTGAAAAGCTGCAGGAAGGGAGGAGGTAGCAAGGAATGCTTATTTCAAGGTTAATTCCATGCCTGTAGAGCCTGTTATAATGGGGTGTAACTGTAATAATAAAGACTTGAATATATATTTTCTTATTTCCAGTGTTTGGCTAAGACTATACTTACTTAAGAAAACATCTCCTCCTCTGGTCTCCCACTCCCAATATCCTTCAGAGATCATTTGGCATTGACACAATACATTTGGGATGCGATTTACCTACCTATTTAAGAAACTGGCAAATCTCCTTCCAACTTTATTCCCCAGGGTGGCATTCACACCACAGCTTGAATATATTTTGACTGTTTTCCTAGAGAATTTAGGCCTATGGAGCAAGATCATAGGAGGGGCAAGCAGCAGCCCACCCTTTATAGTGATGGGGAGGACAGTCCAGACAGAAGGCTCCCTTGGAGAAATCTCAGAGCCAGCACTTTCTTCTCCAAAGTTCTACTTTCTCTACTTTTTAGTTTCTCTCAAACTTCTGTCCCTGTGCTGCCCCTTTTGCTATCTATGATGCCATAAAATTTTCTCCTTTGAGTTCAGCTAATTCACTTTGTATTTAGCCTTTAAAATTTAGGATAACACTTCTCATCACTTTTTTCTTGAAAAGCAATTTATTGGCCCTAGCAGGCAACTCAGAATGGGTATGCTCTGAAGGAAGATAAAACATACTCATTTTATTTTAGAGATGGGGAAATACAGGCACAAGGAATTAGGAATGTGACAGAAGATTCAGACTACTTAAGCAATACTGCTGACAATTCAGTGCTTTCCCCTAGACCTTGCTCTTCCAATGCTTTTTAATTCACCGATTAAGATAAACTATAGAGTCAAGTTCTCAGTATCTTGTCTGCTGAAAAAGAAAAAATCTGAGATCTGGGGGTCAAAAGTTCATGCTTATTGTGTTAGAGGAAGGAATAGTTATTCTCCACTATCTTTCACCCTCCTATTTCCAAATAATATTTGAAAAATAATTTATAAAAAAAATAGGATTCAATAAAATTTCCATTGTTATTCTGGACTTGATTCAAAAGTATTGGTCATTGTCAATATTCCAGAGGGAGAACAGTGTACATAAACTCTCAGCAAGCCAGTTTCTGAAACATCTGGCAAGTGAACCACTACAAATTCTTTCAAAGATAGGCAGGAACATATACATGGATTGGTGGATGGATGGATGGATGGATAGATGGACAAACAAATGCCACAGATAAATAGAAAATCTAGGCTCCCTACTACATGATTGACTATATAAATCCAACTTTTTTATTCCTAGAATATTCTCCCATGGCTACACTTTCTCTCTTTTACTTCTTCCTTCTCATTGGTACATATACTCCTTCCACTCTAAAAATGCAATAGTTACTTAGTTCCCTTTGGGAACTGCTTCCATCCAACAGCTAAAGAGCCATGCTGACCTCTGAAAAGGAGCAAAGTAAGAACACCAAAGAGGAGGAAGGGACAGATTTCTCTCTTTTAATCACTGTTAATTTTGAATCAACGTTAATCCAAAGCAATTCACTATATATAATTGTTTAATGATGGCAAAAAGTTTTGCATAATAAACTCTAAAAGCCTGCTATGTTACTGTAGCAGATCTTAATTATACTATATATTCTTTTCTTATGTTCAACTTAATTGATAATCAGATTATTAACTTGAATATATGTATGTGTATATATACATTCATATACATACATCTTTGATACCAATTGCTACCAAAAAAAGATTAATGCATTCAGGGTTAGGATAACCAGGTGGTCCTTTCACACTATAGATAAATGGTCACTTGAGGAAAGCAGCCCTATGAAAGCAGCACTCCTATTGTACATTGAGGAAGTCAAACTTAGGGAAGAAGAATTTTGCAAGGAAACTGAAAGAGTTATGCTGAGTCCAAACTGGGTTTTGAGGTCTGAATATTTGCAGGACTTGTGAGATGGCACAATCTCTGAATATCTATTTTCATGGACTGACATACTGAGGGCTTTTTTGTTTAAGGCTGGAATACAATGGAAAAAGATTTTGTGCATGGGTACTTGAAAGAGAGAAAGGTGAGGAAGGGAGATAAAGGAAGTGGACAGGATGTGATTCATGGCAGGTGACTACAGATTGCTTTTTGATTCCCTTTATAAAGAAGAACTGTGGGTAGAAACTGTTAGTTCAGACAGGACTTTGCAAGCTGAAAAGACATGCAATGGCATTTTTTACGTAGAGAATTTTGCAGAGAGTGAAGGCCCCAGGGGATACAATGCAGGATGGGCCATGATTTTCTGTGAAGCACAGCTGTGCAGGGTCGGTGAAGGAATGCATAGGAGACACAGAAAATCCCCAGTGGAGAGCCCAGATAGAAAGCAGAGGTCAAGCTAGAGAAGAGAAGCCGCTGGTGGACTCTAACTTGGCTTAAATACATTTGAGGCACATCCCTGGTCTAGGAGTATTTCTGGAAGTATTTGTAGAAGGCTGAGAGCCTCTGGTTATGCAGGTACTTTCTACACAGCCAACCACGTTCAGATGCCAATGTAACTGTACTCCTTAGTGCCTGCAGGTCAGTGGACATTCAGCTAATATTTACTTGTGTTGAATAAAGACTAGGTCAGAGTTTTGTAAAATCCCTTCTCCTTCACTTGAATGCAGACATTTTTAAAAGTATGAATCTATTTTTACTTATACTTGGAAACCTAATGTAAGTCCTACAACACTTAGAATTTACCTTTGATTGCTGTTACACCTTTGTTCCAAGGAGGGCAAGCGTGTTTTTGATTATGTGTTTTTAGTCCTTGGGTATAGATTACGGTCCTTAACCTTTGGGGTGAAGAGGGAAGAAGTGAGGCTGTGAACTTACTCTGAGGAAAGAGAACAGCATCTTGTCTTTTAACGGCATTTCTTCGACATTTAAACTTCCTTACAGAAATTTAAATACTGTATCTACCTCTTTACACCTACCTCTATAAGTTTTCAGAGTCCCTGCCTAGCCCGTAGAGTAAAGAATAAGTGAGCAGCACATACAGTTAAGGTCAGGATGTAAGGAAAAAAAAAAGAGCTAAGAGGACTGGGAAAGGAAGAAAATAGTGGCAAAAGAAGTGCAAGCCCCAATGGGCAACAGAGCAATAAAGAGATAGTTTTACAAATTCTTTTTCAATTAACAGGTAGACCTTAGCTGGTATGGTAGATTGCAATAATTACCCCCAATCTTTAGCCCTCACTATATCTATACCTTTTGCAACATGACATTAGTTGATGTCATTTATTTTTCCACTTCTTCAATCTGGACTTGTTTTGTGGTGACTTCCGCTGGCCAACAGAACAGAATAGGAAGTGACAGTGTTCAGCTCTAAATCTAAGTCTCAAGAGGTCTCATATCTCTTCTGCCATGAGAACATCCTGGGCTAACCCACTGGAGGATGAACAACCATATGGAGGAGAGCCAAGGTAAAGAACCAAAAGCCAGGCTCAGGAAACAGAGCCCTTGTACTGAGGCCAGAATTTAGTCAAGATCATAAGATCCACCAAATGGACCTGGACTGATTGCAAACCCACAAAATCATGAAGTAAATAGACACTTTAGCCCACTAAAGATATGGTGCAGTTTATTACACATCAGTAGCTAACTGATACAGCTGCTAGAGAGAGGGTATTAGTCCAATCAAAGAGAAAGAAAAGGCTAGTTGACCTACTTTCCACTAAGTAATAGCTGACTGGATTATTTAGCAAGAAAAGCCATATTGCCATGATTGTCTTGTGTCTTGAATATAATTCTTAATAATTGCATGCATCCTTAAACGATTTAAAAGGCATTAGCCTATTAGAAACTTCATTTAGAATTAATGACTTTCATAAGCTTCCTGTTTTTCCCCCCTTCTCTTTTATTATAATATCTACTACTTACCATGGGCAGCAGTCAGAAGAATGGTTTGTAGTTACTTTGGAAGTGATCTTTTGGGTGAGCATTAAAAAAAAGAGGTGTCTGGATGTAAGTATTATATTGTCTCCAGTATGCCCATAATTGAGATTTGTCTCAAATTCACTGGGTAGTAATAATAATGTAGAAAAGACAAGAGTCCAATAATTCTGGCATCTACAATGGAAGGCTTCCTTTGAATTTCCTCACTTAGCTCTAGGAACACACGTCTCTCTAGATTCTCTTCCTTAAATTCCATAATGGGTATAAGGATCTAAGAGAAAGGGAGCAACAAGTCCTATTTATTAGTTTAATCCTAAACCAAATGGAACAACATGATCGTTTGTTGAGAATTAGATATGGTCAAATTCATCAGAGATAGGGCTTCCACAAAGAGGCTTAAAGCTAAAGCCTAATAGTAATAACAAGAGTAGTTGCTTCAAGTTTTGGGAGTTTATGGTCCTTACTGTCTCTCAATCTCATGCATGATATACTTTTACATTAAAAAATTCAGTCTACCAAACAGTAAGCAAAACATGTGATATATGCAAAAGTTTTGAAGCATGTACCTCAAAACGTTAATGCTGATTATCTCTGAAGGGAGAAAGCCTGGGTAGCTTTTATAATTTTCCTTGAAGCTTTGCTGTATTTTCTACAATGATTTATTTTTTTTTATCATAACAATCACATTTATGCAGACTTGTACACACAAGCATGCATGCATGCCTAAGGAATAAAAAAGAAGTGAGAAGAGACAACCAGCAAGATGGTGGCAGAATGGCACTCCCAGAGTCAGCTCATGCTACAGGGCAGTTAATAATCACCCAGAGCTATCTAAAGCACCTGATTGGGAGCTCCAGGAAACCAGAAGAACATCCTGCAACATCCTTGAAAGAATGGAAGGAGGAGACTGCCCATCTGCAGAGAAGATTCATAAGTAGAGCACTCCACACCGCAGAGGCTGGTGCCCATCCTCCACTGGCAGCACAAGCCACCAAGGGGGCTATTCCATGGCTGGAATTGGAAGCCCCATTTCTCAAAAACAGGGGAGGAAGGGATGGTTGGGCACCAACTTCACCTACTGATTAGTAAATTCAGCTGACTATAGTATAATCCTAAGAACAGTGAAAGTTTGAACTTGTACAAGTCAGAAAAAAACCAGTAGCTGCCATTTTGAAGCTGGGCTGATTGAAAATTACAGTAACAGTAGGGACCAGCTTCTTTCCACCCAGATTGGACTGCAGCCCTAGCCTAGGCTTCAGTGCCACCTCTGGCTGGGAGAAAGCTGACAGGACCTGCACCAGCCTCTCTGGGTAAAAGCAAGTACATTCAGCTCGCACAGACTGAATAGTCAGAAGTCTACTGGGGCAACTGCTATCATTTTGGACCTGCATGGTATAGATTGCTGCCTACACCTGCAGCTCCATCCCCTGCCCCAAGCAAGGGAGGAAGGGTGTGCCTTCATCAGTCTCTCCCAGCAACTACAGTCAGGCCTGCACAACTTGGATTATTGCACATGGCTGTGGCTCTGTCCCTACCCCTGGCAAAGGAGAAAGGTGGGAGAATTTTCATTGGTCCCTAGGGCAACATGGCCAGCTTTAGCCTCCACACCAACTGCATCCTCAGCTCCTACTACACAACCAGCAAGGAAGAAAGGACAAGAAAGCCCTAAACTAAAGACAGAAACTGCACCCAGAATAAATACATCTAGTAAGCCAGATGCCAAGACACCAACAAAAATCTACAATCCATACCAATAAACAGGAACATATGGCTCAGTTAAAGGAACAAGATAAGCCTCTAAGTGACATAAAGGATTTGAGACAACTAACCATAGATGTTCAAACAAATTTCCTTAATAAAGTCAATGAGATGGCTAAAGTGATTAAGAATATTAAGAAAACATTGGATGAGCACAAAGAAGAATTTGAAAGCATACATAGAAAAATAGCAGATTTTACAGGAATGAAAGGTGCAATAAATTAAATTTAAAAATACACTGGAGTCATATAAGAGCAGATTTGAGGAGGAAGAAGAAAGTATTGGTGACCTTGAAGACATGGCCTCTGAAAGCAAACATACAAAAGAACAAATGAAGAAAAGAATGGAAAAAATTGAACAAGATATCAAGGAACTAAATGACATCAAGAGATGTGCAAACATATGTGTCATGGGTGTCCCAGAAGAAGAAGAGAAAGGAAAAGGAATATTTGAAGAAGTAATGGTAAAAAATTTCTCAACCCTATTGAAGGACATAGACATCTGTGTTCAAGAAAGCAGAATGTACTCCCATCTGAATAAATCTGAATAGACAACTCGGAGACACATACTAATCAGAATGTCAAATGCCAAATACAAAGAGAGAATTCTGAGAGCAGCAACAGAAAAGCAATGCATAACATATAGGGATATCCAATAAGATTAAGTGCTGATTTCTCATCAGAAACCATGGAGGTAAGAAGACAGTGGTATGATATATTTAAGATATTGCAAGAGAAAAACTTCCAGCCAAGAATCTTATATCTGGCAAGATTGTCTTTCAAAAATGAGGGCAAGTTTAGAATATTCACAGATAAACAGAAACTGAGAGAGTTTGTAACCAAGAGACCAGCTTTAAAGGAAATACTAAAAGGTGTGCTACAGTCTGAAAAGAAAAGACAGGAGAGAGAGGCTTGGAAGAGAGTCTAGAAATGAAGATTATATCAGTAAAAGTAACTAAAAGTCTCAAAAGAATGGTGAAAATAAAATATGACAGATAAAATCCAAAGGTCAATATGTGTAAAATAAGAACTGCTTTTATAGTAATAACATTGAATGTTAATGGATTAAACTCCCCCAATCAAAAGACAAAGAGAGGTAGAATGGATAAGAAAATATGAGCCATCTATATGCTCTCTGCAAGAGACTCACCTTAGACCCCAGGATACCAACAGATTGAAAGAGAAAGACTGGGAAAAAGATATTCCACACATGCAGTAAACAAAAACAAAAACAAAAAAAGCCAAAGTAGCTATACTTATATCAGATGAAATAAACTTTAAGAGACACTAATAATCTGAAGAGGAAGTCAAGGGAAAAAAAAATACCGTTTACAATAGCAACTAAAAGAAAAAAATATTTAGGAGTAAACTTAATCAAGGATGTAAAACACTGAGAAAACTACAATGCTTTGTTAAAAGAAATCAGAAAAGACCTAAATAATTGTAAGAACATTCCATGCTCATGCATTGGAAGACTAAATATCACGAAAATGTCAATTCTACCCAAATTGATATACAGATTCAATGAAATCCCAATAAAAATTCTACCAGCATTTAAAAAATAAATGGAAAACACAATTATCAAATTTATTTGGAAGAGTAAGTGGTCCTGAATAGCCAGAAACATCTTAAAAAGGAAAAGCAAAGTTGGAGGACTCTCACTTCTGGACTTTAACTCAAATTTCCTAGCTATAGTGGTAAAAATAGCATGGTACTGGCATACACATAGACCAATGGAACTGATTTGATGGTTCAGAAACAGACCCTCACATCTATGGTCAAGTGATTTTGACAAGCCTGTCAAACCCACACAGCTCAGGCAGAACAGTCCATTCAACAAATGGTGTTGGGAGAACTGGATATCCACAGCCAAAAGAAAGAAAGAGGACCCCTATTCGCACCTTATACAAAAATTAGCTCAAAATAGATCAAAGACCTAAATATAAAATCAAGAACCATAAAGCTTCTAGAAGAAAATGCAGGAAAACATCTTCAAGACCTGGTGGTAGATGGTGGATTCTTAAAGAACATAAGAGGAGGCCTGAGATGTACTATTTACGCTTAATGTATGTAGAAGTTTTAATTAGCTTTATTGTAAAAGTGTGGAAATGTACAAAGTTGATGGTATCACATTATAGTGAGTAACAGCTAGTTTATAAATGGGAACAAGCCTGGAAAGGGTAGTCTGAGGATGTAAATGTCAATTGAAAGAAAGCTAAAGAATAATCTAGAGACTGAATAACACAGTAAACCCAAAGGTGGATGAGAATTTGGTTGATGATACAGATGCAAGTGTGTCCTTTGTGAGCTAGAGCAGATGTATGTCACTATTGCAGGGTAGTGGGAATGTGGAGAAGTATGGGAAAGATACAACTGGAGTGACCTATGGACTGTGGTTAACAGCAATATTGTAATATTCATGCATCTATGCCAAAGATGTACTCTGTTGATAATGAGGGAGTATGGGAAAAGTGTGCCAAATGTAAGCTATGGAGCACAGTTAGTGGTAATAGTCTTATTATTAGTATCTCACAATCTGTAACAAGTGTTCCATCACAGTGTGGTATGTTGATGGAGGGGTGTTATGTAGGTATTCTGTACATGAGCATGATTGTTTCGTAAGTTCACAATTTGTGTAACAAAAATATATTTAAAATAATAATAATAAGGTAGGTTGGGGGAAAAATACACCAAGTGTAAGATATGGACTATAGTTAGTAGTAAAATTTTGACAATATTCTTTCATAATTAGTAACAAATGTCTTACAACAATGCAAGATGTTGGTGGTGGGTTGATATATAAGACCCCTGTATGATGTTATGCATGCTTGCTTTGTAAATTCACAACTTTTATTGTTTATGTATGTTCATGTATGAATGATATAAAAATAATAATAATAGGGTGGGTTGGGGGAAAAAATGCACCAAATGTAATATACTTTGGTTAATAGTACTATTTTGAGGAT
Source organism: Cabassous unicinctus (assembly GCA_029593785.1). NCBI lineage: Eukaryota > Metazoa > Chordata > Mammalia > Cingulata > Chlamyphoridae > Cabassous > Cabassous unicinctus. The sequence continues at coordinate 29,509 of JAQZBX010000801.1, forward strand.
GCTCTTTTCACCATTTGTTAAAAATGTTTCACAGCAATTCAAGGTATTGGTGATAGGGTAAGGCATGAGAGCCCTGTATGATGTTATGAATGTTTGTTTTGTAAGTTCACAACTTTTACTATACACTTATTGTTTAGGTATGTTTATGTATGAGTGATATACTTCAATAAATTTTTTAAATTAAAAGAAAAGAGAGTGGAATATATTTCAAATTGTCAAATTCTGTATCAGTTTAGAGGCAAAATCTAAAAGTTTAGATCAAATATATTACCTGCCTATCGAAAACAATAATGTGCTGTGATTCTGTTTGAAAATTAGTTTAGATTAGTGTTCACCTGTTCATAACTGTGTACATAGGGTCCATTTACTTAGAATTTCTATACAAAGCAGAGCAACTTGTTCAAGATCTGCCAAACACGGCACCTTTATTTAAAGGGTGAGATGAGCAATTCACTGAGCAAAGATAAAGATCTATTTGCTCAGCTCTGCTCTCTTAAGGCCAAAAATACAGGAACTAGAAGCCAAAATGTCAGGAAAGCCAGCATTTCTCCCAATTACGCTCTTTGGTAAAGCCAAATGCTTTCTTTTCAGTCTGTTTTGGAGGGGCACAGTCACAGGAGGTAACAGCCACACACAATGAGAACAGATTAGTCTGGCCCATTGTAGGTGACAGATAATTGTCCCTGCATCACCTCCTTTAGGGCCTGGAGGCATATGTAGCCAGATTCTCAAAGATCTATCTCTGATCTCCTGCCCAGAAATTCTTCCCTTCTTCGGAGGGGTCTTCATTTGAGCTACTGATGTAATTTTTTTTTTTTTTTTCACAAAATCCTTCCCCTCTAGTCTCCATGTGAAAAATTCAAAACTGAGAGAAAGAATGGAATAAGAATAATTGGACTTCTTCATGTCTCACCTCTGAAAAGCCCTTCTCTGTTCACAGAAATGCATTATGGACTAGTGTTAGGCATTTTTCTGAAGGCTCAGCAATTGTTCTTTTCAGTACTCAGATCCAAAGTTACCTCCAGATCCATGATGCTTCTGAGGTTCTGCAGGAGACTAGAGTGCTATGGGCATTGCTCTAGACATTCAAACCTCACTCCAGCCTCCCCACGCACCTCTGGAGACAGATCTGGAAATGGTCTAGTGTCCCAGTCAGTACTGAGTACTATAAAATCAGCCCCAAGAGGCACATTTTAGTAACTCAGGAGACCTTGAATTTAGTGATAATCCCTGGAGGGTCATGGTGACTTGGTTTCTGGATTATATAAGCGGAAAGCACCCATGGTAGGCAGAAATCTGAGGTGGCCTCCAAGATTCCTGCTGCCTGGTATGCACACTGCATAGTTCTATCTCATTGAGTTTGCGTAGAACTTATGAATAGGATGGGATTTCACTCCCAATGAGGTTATTAATCAGTTGACTTTGAATTCATCAAAACGAAAATTATCTGGTTTGGACTGACCTAATCAGGTTAGTCCTTAAAAGGACCTGGGCCCTTCCTGAAAGTGATTTGAGGCATATGAGTATTAGAAGGCCTAGGAGGGCCATGGGGGAAGGACCCAAGAGTGGCCTTTAGGAACTTAGAGAGACCCCTGGCCAACAGCCAGCAAGAAAAGAAGAACTTCAGTTCAAGGATTGAGAGGAACTGCATTCTTGCCAACAACCTGAATGAGGCTGGAAGAGGATCTGGGCATCAGTTGAGACCCCAGACCCAGCTGACCCCTTGATTTCAGCCTAGTGAGATGCTGAACAGAGGACCCAACTAAACCATGCCCAGACTACTGGCCTATGAAAACTGTAAGAGCATAAATTTATATTGCCTTTAAACTACAAATTCTGTGCTAATTTGTTAAATAGCAACACAAAACTAACACACATCTCAACATTCATGCCAGTTCCCAAATATACTTCTCCCATACAATGAATTACTGTTGGGCTCCCCCAAAGTTATGAATTGGTGAGTCTGAAAGAAACTAGATTATGAAAGTCAGTCTTGCTGCAGGGTCACTTGTGTCCCGTGACCAGTTTTTCTATATCTGCCTGGGCCTTGTAACAGGTCAGAACCTGCTTTTCAAATGGTGAAAACCTGGCAAAGCATTGCTCTAGAACCCCAGGATTCTATGTTGTGATTTGGCTACTGAGGTTTGTCACAAATGCCAAAGAGCATCTTTTCCCACCATAGACATCTGTAACACCTCTGGTTCTGCCAGGTTTTATAGACAAAGCAGCAGGGCTTCCTGCACCACAGCCAAGACCTACATCAAAAGCCTTTTCTGGTCTAGTCCCCAAAGTTAGAAGCCTTCTGTGTCACTTGAAAATGGTCACAGCAGTATTCTTAAGAGTGAAATATGCTTGCTCCAGAATGTAAAGAGGTCACCCTGGCATGTGCTTCTTTCTTAGTCATGAGAGTTTTGAAAAGCAATAATTTGTCTTTTACGATGGAGCGTGTTATTCTAATATGCCCCTGATTACTAAGCCCAGAAAACCTCCCCTTATACGACAAGCCCTTGAATCTTTGTTGAGTTTATCTCCTACCATCTGGAGCACATGAATCTTACCAACATTCATGCCACTTCTTGCTCATCCAGTTTGATTAATATGATTTCATTGATATATGGACCAATGCAGCATTCTGCTGAAGGTCAAAACAGTGTAGAACCTTAGAATTATATTATGATAGAGGGTAAAAATGTTAACATAGACTAGGACAAGACTGTAACTGTATTTTGTTGTAAATCTCACATGAATGTAAACTGCTTTTGGTCCTCACTCCTATTTGGGATGAAAGGGAATTCATTTGCCATATGAGTGGTCACATACTAGGTACCTGAAAGTGTTTTAATCTCCTCTCTTAAAGACATCTCAAACTGGGTCAGAAGCAGCAATTGAGGTTACTACTTGGGTGAGTATGATTGTCCACTGTTATGCTCCAGGATGTTTTTTATATAAGCCGCACTAATGAATGAAATGGATATATGATATGGACCACCAGCCAGGCAATCCTTTAGATTTTTAAGAGTGGCACTAATCTCTGTCATTCACCCCAGTATGCATTGTATTTATTTATTTACTTACTATCATGGTTAGGGATGCGGGTGTAGTTTGAGTGTCTGAGGATTCCAATTAACTGCCCCTCATACACTAGTTCTTAGCCCACAGGCTAAAGAACAAACATGGCAGATGATCAACTATCAAATACATCATCATACATTCAGGGACTGGGAAAATAACCATGAGAGGGTGCAGGGATCCCCTGTACCTTCTCTGAGCTGTACCTGATCCAGGGCTCCATTTATTTCCTAGCCCCATAAAACCCCTCTCTAACTGGGAGCTATTAATGACACTTTGGGTTCTCCAGTATCAATGTCATCTTAATACCTGTAAAACCTGTGTTTAACATTTTTTCCCCTGATGTATGGTTAGCCAAGTAATTACTGCTGTGGTGTTGCAAGGTCTGTCTTCCTGGGGGCCTGTTCTCTTCTTCAACCAGTTGGTCCGGGGTGTAAAAACAGGCTCAGATTCAGGATTTAGGAAGGGACTGTGACTTTTCATTGAGGTGACTGCCTTCAATCTCCTAATCATACATTACTTTCTTTTGAATGCAAAAATTAAGCAGTAAACTTGTTGGCTGCCATCTGTTTTGCCCCTAGCAACTCCATGTTCCTACCTTTCTCTTGTTAGGTTTCCCTAGTTGACATTCTGAGAATGCTATTCATTTAGAGAATTGTGCCTATTTTGTTTCTGATAGATAAGTGCCATCACAAGGCCTCTATTATTTTGGATCCCATCATCTCCATCACTATCAAAAAGTAACAGTATCTCCCACTCTCAGACCTATTCTACAGAGGAAAGTTACTGCTGAGTTTCTCAATGGTTCACATTCTTTATTACTTTGGTAAACAGATTAGATTTGGGATGTTTTTAGATATAGCCAAAAGTATTTTCTGATGAATTCAATGTGGAGACTAAGAAAAGGAGAGGTATGATGGATGACTTTAATATTTTAGGCTCAAACAATCAGAGTATGATGAAACCATTTGTGTATGTAGAAGATTGCAGGAGGAGTAGGCTTGCGGAAGGGGATATTGGAGAATATGGAAATTTGTACATATGAAAGTCCTTTGCATGTAACCCTGCTAGGTTTCAGCAGTTTGTTTTTGATGCACTAGGTTAGGCTGACATAAAATTAGGAAATCTATCATCTGCCCTTAACATGGATTTACCAGAGCCTACATCAGAATCAAACTAATGTGTGGGGTGGTAAAACATGAGGTAAAGGTGTGGTTGTTCTAATTTCTCTATATTCCATAAGACTCTGCTTCTTGGGCTGCTGGAAGGAGTTGCCTTTTAGGATTTCACATCTGCATGGGGAGTAATTTTAAGAAGGAGATGGAGGGAAAAGTACCACCATTGCCATTGTAAATCCTAACTTTTCAGGGAAATTAGATGAGACACATCCTTAAAGAGTACACTCAACTGGAAATGGCTCAAATATTATTCAAGGGCTAGAAATCTGACCTGCTCTGCTTGACTCATTAATGAGGTAGATGACCACCCCCTTACTGCATGGCTACTGCTTCTCTGAGAGAATTAACCATCAGAATGGAATGTGCCAGTTTGTCAGCAATCTTTCCTCACACTCTGATTGGGGTAGGAGTCGGGGGTCTGGGCCAGCTGCTTCATTAAGAGCCTCAGTTTTAGACAGCAGATTATGTCAAGGAGCAGGAATTGGTTATACCATCCTGCAAATAGGAAAATGAGGAAGTGAGGGGAAGTGTTTGTTTGTTTTGTTTTGTTTTATCATTCACATTGAAAAATGCCACTAAGACTGTAAAAGAGGAGTGAGTCCTGGCTGATTGTGGGACCAATAACAGAGAAATCTGCCTTGTGACACAGAAAGATATAGCAAGGGCATTGACTATGGCAGCATCTGTGTCCATTGGCATGTTAATAATATGATTGCAATGGGATTGAAAATAGGATCCTACAGGTAGAAGTGCTTTTTAATGGTCCAGCTTTCCACCTCTGAAAGGTTCCTTTTAGTCCATTCATCAACCATTACACAGAAATGATTGCTATCTTTTGCCAAATGCCCTTCAGCCTCCCTGACTTGGCCTTTTCCCAACCAAATTTTGAGACAATTTTCTACTCTTACTGAGTATATGCTGATGCTTTTTGTTTGTTTGTATACACAGCTCTCTTTTCTAGGGCACTGGATATTTGGGTCTCAGGCTTCTTGACACTTTGAATCCTCCTATATTTGTTTCTTTCACTATGTGATATTTCCTAATTAAAATAGAAATCCTACAAAGTAGTGGAACTCTGAAGTTTAAGTTACTTGAGAGGAGTATCTTCAGAGAATAAATGAACTGACTCAATTAATATACTGGGAGGAAGAAATATGGGTGTTTGCTGAAAACTGGGAGCTGGGCAAAATGTATTAGAAGAGGTTTTTCCTCATTTTATGCAGTGCTATTTTTTTTCTTTTGTTTTCTTTTTTTTCTTTTTTTCTTCTTTTTATGAAATGCTATTTACAAGTATTTCGCAAGTTCTGTTCTGAACAACTACCAAGAAGCAGTTAGGTCAGGAAAGATATTTATTAGAAAGGGTTTATAGCTTTGGTATGGTACACAGAGTAATGGCTTCCTAAATATTTCCACATCCTAATCCCCAGAACCTGTGAATGTGTTATTTTACATGGTGAAAGTTTCTTTGAAGATGTAATTAAAGTGAAGGACCTTGCGATGGGGAGAGTATCCTGAATTACCCAGGTCAGCCCAATCTAATCACAATCTAATCACATGAGTCCTTAAAAGCTGAAACCTTTTCAGGCTGGGCTAGAGAAAGATGTGACCATGGAAAAAGGGTCAGAGGGATGTAACATTGCTGACTCTGAAGATGGAGGAAGGGCACCATGAACCAAGGAATGTGAGTAGCCTCTAGAATTTGGAAAAGGAGAGGAAATGGATTCCCCCCTAAAGCTGCCAGAAAGAATGTGGCCCTGCTGACAGCTTGATTTTAGCCTTATGAGAACCACATTGGACTTCTGACCTGAAGAACTATAAGACATAAATTTTTATTGTTTAAGTCACTATGTTAAGGGAACAATTAACATCTAATATAGAGGGATTATGCCTTTGATAAATTTTACTATAACTCCGAAAATCATTGACAAATACAAATATTCCATGACTATTAAGAGATCAAATATAAGAATGTAGGCAGATAGCCATGGGGAAGCTATTTTCTTTTTAAAAATAAATGTATTTATTTTTTGTATTTCTGATTCTACAAGTAACTCATATCCAATATGGAAATTATGTAAAATGAATAAAATATACATTTTAAAATACAGTTATTCAAAATCTCAACACCCTCTGTCAACTACTATTCACATATTATTATGATCTTATTGAATCTCTTTCCTATGTCTATATATACATACACAGAATAATTGGAATTTTATTTTGTATGTAGCAAAAAAAGTGATTTAGAATCCCTACTCTGCTCCAAAAACAAGATCCCATTAATTGTAAAGCCTTTGTTTTCCTGAGCCTCTTGATAGGTGTATGTATATACTTAAATGCAATGCATATAGTTGCCAAGCTCAAAATTTGGAGGTCATCCTGGACATCTCCTTTTCATTCATTCCAATCTTTGATCAACCTTTGCCAATGTTATTATATTAAGAATTTAAATTTTCCAGTTTATTTCCATCTCTATCTGCAGTAGCAAAGTCTAGGCTATTATCATATTCTTCCTGAACAAAATCTTTAACATCTTATGTTCTCTCACAAGCAGATTTCCACATGCAGCCAGATCTCCACATATAGCCAGAGTGATCTTTCCAAAACACATGTCCAATATGATTCTGATTAAAATACTTCAGTGGGGCAGATGGGTAGAACTGTCTTGCTTGCATTTGTAGATACTCTTTGTTTTTTGGGATAGGAGCTGTCCATCATCATCCTTTTGATAGTTGTCCTGGGTGAGTCCAATGAACTGGAAAGTAGGTGTTGCAACTCTGCAGAGATTCAGGGCTCAATTGGCATAGGAACAGACAGAAGATTTAAGTCTCTGGGACATATAATTAACTAGTATAGTGCTAATTACAGGTTCAAATAAAAAGGGCAGAAGAGCAATGAGTAGGGAAATTATAAATGAGTCTAACTCTGTTACATTGGGGAGCATATATTCCAAAGTAAGGCCCACTGACAGGGTGCTGAATTCCTGAGATTGTCTGCCCTGCTTATAGTGTTCAGATGTCTCTAAGCCCCTCTCAATCAGAAACAGAGTAGGCATCACTATCCCAAAATCCTCAAGATTGGGGAATGAACAATGGACAAAAGTAGACTTATTATTATTCTATTACCTTTCTATTATAGACTTATTATTATTCTAGCAATGAGAGAACTTGTATCATTGATGTGAAGGCAGTGGCCACTGGAGGTTCTGGGAGGTGGGGGAGAGGGAAGAATAAATGTAATATGGGGGTATTTTTGGGACATTGGAATTGTCCTGCATGATATTGCAATGGCAGATACAGGCCATTATAAATTTTGTCAAAATCTATAAAACTGTGTGGGGCAAAGTGTAAACTATATAATGTAAACTATAGTCCATGGTTAGCAATACTTCAATATGTGTTCATCAATTATAACAAAAGTACACCAATGAAGGATGTTGCTAATATGGAAAAGTGTGGGATGAGTAGGGAGTGGGGTATATGGGAATCCCCTATATTTTTGATGCAACATTTATATAATCTAAAGCTTCTTTAAAAATAAAAAAAAGAAAATGAATAAATATTTTAAAAATACTTCAATAATTGCCCATTGCTCTTAGGATCAGACTAAAACATACTGAGTTTGACCAAAAATGATCTGCATTATGTGACTCCTTCCTGCTTCTCCAAAGTTTTCTTGTATAGATGAATCCTTGCAGGAATTTGAAGAAGTTTTGAGACTTTGGTCTGGATCACAGTATCCAGTGTGGAGACGATGAGAAAAAAGTTCCCATGAACTAACAAAAAATTAAAGGAGATTTTAGCCAGAGATATCCCTGCTGAATATTGGGTTGCACATGGTATGTATTTCTCTGTTTAAACTTATTATTATGTGGTAAGCATTTTTCCATGTCATTATAAGTTCCACTTCACCCACTGATTCTGTGGAAGTGCCTCCTCTTCATTCCTCAACAAAGGTAAAAAGTTCCATTTATTAAGAACTTGTGATATGTCAAGCACTGTGATATTTAGAGCTTTCTGAAGTACATAAGAAAGATAGGACACTCTAATCTCAGTCATTCTGTGAAAAAGGAAGAAAGGGCTACATTTTGTCATTTCTCTGAAGAAGGAAAATCCATGGGGAAGTCAAGGGGCTAAGGAAAATTGCTAGGGCAAAATTTCATACCCCAGATGGAGATTGGATGCCCTTCTGCTTCAGAAACAAATAGAACTAGAAGGGAAGAGTGAAAAACAAGGAGCAAGTTGCTGAGAATCATATGCTAATGGTCTTGCAGCCCTTTTGTCAATAACACGTGGATCTGATGGATGTGGCCTTTAGTATTTCCAACGTTTAATTGATTTATCCTATCTTGTTCTAGAAAGGTTTAAGATTACATACACGTAAAGGCAGAGACCACTAGAGGTTCTGAGGGTTGGGAGAGGGAAGAATAGGTATAATATGGGGGCATTTTTGGGACATTGTTCTGCATGACATTGTGTGACAGATACAGGCCATTTTATATTTTGTCATAACTTACAAAATTGTATGGGACAAAGTATAAACTATAATGTAAACTATAGCCCATGGTTAGTAGCATGATATATGGGAATCCCCTATATTTTTGATGCAACATTCATGTAATCTAAAGCTTCTTTAAAAATAAAAAAAATTAATTATAAACAAAGAAGAAAATTGTATTATTTCAATATTTTTAATTCATTGAAACTTGTGGTCTTTCCTAGATAATGACCACTTGCAATAGAGTAACATATTCTGCTGTTGTTGACTGAATTGTTCTACTCATATCTGTTTCGACTAGTTGGTTTATAATATCATTCAAGTGTTCTAGTTCTTTATTGATATTCTGTGTGGATGTTGTATACATTACTGAACGTGCTGTATTCAGTCTCCTACCATTATTGTAGGTCCCCCTTCCAAAAAAAAGATGACATATATTGGAAGCAGATGAAATATTAAAAGAAAAAGGACAGGGGGTCATTAGAATGGGTTGAGGAATAAGGTACAGAAAAGTAATGTCCTAAGACATTTTGGGTTCTAAAGTACCAAATTCTGAGAATGTGCCACATGCATCCACTGGTGATTTAAGCCCTGATAAGAGTAGGGTAGTAGGGCGTAGGCTTCTATGTTTTGGAATGTTCCCTAGTAGACAGATTCCCATACTATTTGCTTCTCAAGGATCCTGCATTATCTCTTTTAAAATATTCATTATACTATGGTTACTTGTATAGCCTCTGGTTTTAGCATGTGTTTAACTGTAAGCTCCACAAGAACCTGGTCTGGATTGTTTACAATTTTATCCCATCACCTAGCACAGGAACTGTGCTGCATGTTTTTTTAAGTTAACGTGATTGAAGGGGTAGAAATCAAAGGGAAACATGGAAAAGAATTTAAGTGGATTCAGTCAAAACTGGATATATGTATTTTTCAAAACTGGCATTTTATGGCTGTATATGGGTGGTACCATGATAGGTTTAAGCAATCTCCTATTGTAAGACATCTTGTTTATTTCCTGTGGCACTATGCTGAATATCTTCGTACACAAATCTTTACCCCCATCACATTTTGACTGGATTTCTAAAGTGAAATCACTGTATTGAAGGATGTACACTATTACAAATGAAGTATGCCTTCTCTCCAAGAAGTAACTGCCTTAGAATTCTAACTGGCTGTTTACACTCCTCATCTTTTCTTATTCAGCTTCCATCTTCAGGAATTCATCCAGGGACTTCCCAGAAATTACAACATGTCTACAAGGCCCCTGACACTATGCACTGACCCTCTTCAGTTCTCTTATCACTCCTTCCTCCACCACCAACACCAACATGAGACACCTGTAGTAGGCACGATACTGGCCCTTCAAAGATGTTCATGTCTTAATCCCTGGGACCTGTGAAGATGTAATGTTACATATCCAGGGGAAATTAAAGTTACAAATGGAACTAAGATTGTTAATCAACTGGCCTTAAAATAAAGAGATTATCCTGGATTATCCAGGTAGGACCTGTGTAATCATAAAGGTCCTTTATGTTTTCGTTTCTTAGGCTACTCAAACAACTACCATGAAATGGGTTGGCTTAAACAAGGGAGAATTTATTAGCTTATGGTTTTGAAGCTATAGAAAGTCCAAATCAAGGCAACATCATGGAGATGCTTTCTCCCCAAAGACTGTGGTGAGCTGGGGCTGGCTGCTGGCAATCCTTGGATCACCTGGCAGATTCCTAGGCACATAGCAAGGTGTCCCCTGGTCTCTCACTTCTCTTCTGTGTTCCTTTGATGTAGCTTCTTGCTTCCTGTGGTTTTCTCTTTCTCTAAATTTCATTCTGCTTATATAAGATTCCAGTAATAGGATTAAGGCCCATCCTGATTGAGGTGGGTCACATCTTAACTGAAGTAGTCTCATCAAAAGGTCCTATTTATAATGGGTTTACACCCACAGGAATGGGTAAATTTAAGAAAATGTTTTTCTGGGGTACATACAGCTTCAAACCACTACACTTTAAATGTGGTTAAATGTGGAAAGGGGAGACAGAATAGCCTGTGTCAGAGTGATGTAAGAACATCCAACCTATGATTGCTGGTTTTGCATGGAAGACAGCCATGAGCCAAGGAATGTATGAAGCATCTAGAAGGTGGAAAAGGCAAGAAAACAGATTCTTCCCTACAGCCTCCAGAAGGAATGCAGTCCTGCCAACACCTTGATTTTAGCTCAGTGAGAACCATGCTAGACTTTTGACCTCCAGACTGTAAAATAATAAATTTGTACTGTTTTAAGCCACCAAGTTTGTGGTAATTTGTTACATCAGCAGTAGAAAATTAATACAACATTCTGCACTTTACAAGGATCCAGCTCTGCCCAGCCTCATCTATACACTCCTTATCTAGGAAAAGGACACTTTTACCATTCCAGCAGCAAGGGCTAAACCATTCGCCCATGCAGCTGGGTCTTCTGGTTTATGACTGTGCCCCTTTAAACATGAAATAAAAGGAAATACAAAGGCATGGAATTGTTACATCTAAGCTCAGAACTCCAATCTGGAATTTTCATTCATTGATTTCTGACCAGCAGATCATACTCATATTGACAAACACCAATCCTTGACCACTGCTCTAATTCCTTTGGCTCTTGTCCAGAGCTTTGCCTCCTTTGATAGATACTAATTGGCACACATTCTCCAAAAGAGAAAATAATCTATTAACACACTATCTTAACCTATTTCAGAAGCATGGTCTTTCTCCTTCACCAACTCCAACCTGAAAAATCTTTACACATTTTTAAATATAAGCAGCAGACCCGAATATAGAAGTGACCTTAAACAAGGTGATTGCTTAGCCACTGTTTACTGCATCCCCTCTGTCAACAACTCCCAAGGAGGAGATTCATCTCTGTGGGAAATAGATTCTTGTTTTATGGGATTCTTGTTGCAAATCCCTGAGAATTCTAACATCAGTCATGGGTAGCAGCTGGAATGTAGGAATTTAACAAATGCACACAGTCCTGGCCTATGAGCAATGCTGATGATTCAGGTGCTCAATCATCGTCAGATCCAGATTGAACTAATGTTTGATGAGCACCCACAATACAATAGGAACTGTGCCAAGAACTTCCATATTATGCCATCAATTTCCACAACAGTCATTTTACAAAGAAGAAAATTGTGACTCTTAACAGTTAAGCACATTTCTCCAGCTCATACAAACTGGTAAGTTACAGAAACGGTATTTGAACTTCCACTCTTTTGGTGTGAATTCAATGTTCTTTCCACTGTACACATCCCTACCTCACAGCCCTTAGACTAGGAGCCTGCCCAGGACAGATATGAAGCCGGCTCACCTCTGCACCTTAACCCAATAACAATTTCCAGACTCTGTATAACCCATTTCTTTCTGTAAATTTCCTTATGGGCCCCCATTGGGGCTAATACAGGCCAAGAGACTGTTGGTGAAAGCTGTGGAGAAAAAGAAAAGTAAGCTATCAGAAGCCTAGGAGCAGAAAGTACATCAAGGGAAAGAAAGAACATGATTTTTGCAAAGGGGAAACTGATTCTCCAAATACAGTTCCACATGGGGAATTATACAATTATTTTAACAATGGAAACATTATTTAAATAAGTTAGACCAGAATACAGCATTATGGAATTGGCGAGGGCTTCAGGCATCACGCAATTCAATTTCTCACTGTTTTTTTTTTTTTTTTTTTTTTAGGTACCGGGGCCACGGGACCAGGGATTGAAACCGGGACCTCTTATGTGGGAAGCCAGCACTCAGCCACTGAGCCACATCGGCTTCCCTGAGTTGGCAATTTCATTTGTTTGTTTATTGTTTTTTTTTTTATTTATAAGGAGGCACCCGGGGACCAAACCTGGGACCTCCCATGTGGGAAGCAGGCGCTCAACTGCTTGAGCTACATACACTCCCTCAATTTCTCACTTTTAAAATGAGGAAACTAGAGGAAAAAAATATTAAGATTTATGGCTACAGTAAACAGTATCTCAAACAGTGGGGCTCCTGAGGGCTCTAGAGACATCTAGACACTATAAGATGGGCAGACAAGCTCAGGAATTCAGCACCCTGTCAGTGGGTCTTACTTTGGCATTTATGCTCCCAAGTGTAAAAGAGTTGGACTCATTTGTAGTTTCTCTACACGTGGCCCTCCTGCCCCTTTTATATGAACCTCTAATTAGCACTATATTTGTGAAACATATATCCCAGAGACTTAAGTCTTTGGTCTGTTCATGTGCCGGTTGAGCCCTGAACCTCAGCAGAGTTACAACACCTACTTTTCAGTTCATTGGACTCACCCAGGACAACTAACAAGGAGATGATGATGGACAATACCCATCCCAAGGAACAGAGCATGTCTGCACTGCAAACAAGATAGCTCCATCCATCTGCCCCATGGAATCTAAGGCCCCTCTCAATTAGAAACAGAGTGGGCATCACCATCCCCAAATCCTCAAGATTGGGCAATGAACAATGGACTAAAGTAGGCTTATTATTATTCTATGATAGACTTATTGTTATTCTAGCAATGGAAGAACTCTTATTGTTGATATAAAGGCAGTGACCACCAGAGGTTATGTACGGAGGGAGAAAGAAGAATAGGTGTAACACTGGGGCATTTTTGGGACATTGGAATTGTTCTGCATGACACTGTAGTGACAGATATAGGCCATTATACATTTTGTCATAACCAATAAAATTGTGTGGGGAAGAGTGTAAACTATAATGTAAGCTATAGTCCACAGTTAGTAGCAATGCTTCAATATATGTTTATCAATTGTAACAAATGTACCAGACTAATGAAAGATGTTGTTAATGTGGGAAAGTGTGGGAGGGGGAGAGGTTGGGGCATATGGGAATCCCCAATTTTTTTATGTAACAGTTATGTAATCTAAAGTTTCTTTAAAAATTAAAAAAGTTTTTTTAAAAAAAGATGCATGGCTAAAATTTTACACAAAGCAGTCATGGAGATTGAACTAAGGCCTTCCACATTTTAGGAAAATGCTTCTTGCTGCTATTTTTACATGATATCATCTCTTTTTCAGGGCTATTATTTTCTACAACAACACTTATTTGGCTAATTTGCATGTATTTTTATGTAAAAAAATCATCTCTTCATAGTACTATATCCTGTTAAAATGGCTAAAAATTGCAGTAGAACTCTGGCTAATGTTACACCCACTTATTGCAAGACCCAGGATAGAACTGTAATAAATAGATAGACTTGAATTGTATGTATGTGTGGAGTCCTTTAAGTGTGGCTTTCCTTCAAATAAAATAATTAAGGGCAAATAAATAAGGTCATATATTTAAAGGCAGATTTCTCTTATTATTCATTAAGGTGTAAGCCATCACTGTTCATGATGAAATGGCACTTAAAGAAAGCATAAAGATTTTTGCAAAGCAGCAAAATGCCCAATAACTTTCTCTCCAATGCCTATGTTCATTATTTGTAAATGTATAAAATGAGAAAAATAAGCCAGAATAAAAACAGAACTGACAATCTTGGAACAGTTTCTGAAATGACTCAAAGTGGTCACACATCTTCTTTAAGATGAAAATCTCCCACTACGGATTCCTTCATTGATCCTGATTAAGGACTTTGATGGCTTCTGATTTGAGGCAGTAAAAATAAAATAAAGATTATGAAGAATGAAGATAAGAACTTTGCAAGTTACACTATATTCTATTAAATTAAACTGGATATAATTAGCTGCTGTGTTTTCCTGTGAATTTGATTTATATGCACATTAGAAAACTTCATCCTCTTCAGGTATACTATTTGGAGCTCATAATATAGATTGTTAATGGTAATTTCCATGGCAAAAGTTTGGTCAGGCATATAAACTTTTATTATGCCACTTTATTTTAATGAGAAAATAAGTTTTCAACTCCACATTATTCTCACTTACAGTACTTTATTCTAAGTACATAACTTGTGTTAAGTTTGATGAACATTTGTACTAATAAGAGTGGTAGGTTCCAGTTCATTAGTAAGTATCTCATTCAGAAAGTTCTGTCAATGCATTTAGAAGCCCAAAGAATTTTTGTTCAGAGTTTGCATTTATGTGTATATATATATATCTATATATATCTATATATATATAGTTTTTATAATCAGAGCTTCCTCAGAATGGCAACGTCCTTTCCCCTTTCTCTCTGTAGATAACAGATTTTTCAGTTCCCACCTACCAGGATAATTATCTGTTATGGGAAAAGCAGAGCCCATTCATTAAGAGATTGCTAAATTCCTTGGTTTAGAAATAAGCCACCTGTATTAGTTTGGGTTCTCCAGGGAAACAGAACTGACAGGATATATTTTATATGTAACAATATATAAAATGTATAATGAGATTTATTATAGGAATTAACGCCCATGACTGTGGGGATTAGCAAGTCCAAATTCAGGAGGGCAGGCTGCAAGTTGGGAATCCCAAAGAAGGTTTTGATGAATGCCCCAGGAAAGGCTGGCCGACTGAGGTAGAGATAGAAATTCTTTTTTCTGACTCCTGAAATCATCAGTTCTTCCTTTAAGATCTACAACTGATTAGATGAGACATCTCTCATTGCTGCAGGCAGTCTCCTCCCTTGATTTTAGATGTAATAAGTCATAGATGCAGTCACTTGACTGAGTATTTAAATCCATGAAATACCCTCACAGTAACAATCAGGCCAGTGCTTGTTTGACCAAGCAATTGGACACCATAACTAGCTAAGTTGATACATGAACTTAAACATGATACTACCCTAAACTTGATGCAGTTGAGACATGTTCCATTTTAGGTGGCTGGCCAAAATTTGTATGCTTTTGTCTGGGTCCATAGGATGTAACAGGCAGTTACTTTCCTCCGAATAACTTCAATTCTCTCTAGATAAAATAGGCAACATTATTTGCATTAATTTAATTAATATATTTACAAACAAACTCTTATTGCCTAGTAAAAAGTAGAAGGTTGACTGTAACAAAAAGTGGCCCTATTCAAAGCCATCTAGAGCTCAAAAGTATTTTCCTTTTTATTTTTAATGATTTGGTGATAATGCTTAAATATATCAGCCTCATCCTCCACAGTATTTGCCATAGTTTATGAGGTAGTTCATGGATATGTGTGTGTGTATGTGTGTGTGTATTTAAATGAAATTGGGTATCTGTGGATCTGTGCATGTTTGCATCCTGGTAAGCATTAATGTAATTCTCTATTTCATAGCAAGGTGGTATTTTCAAAATATGTCCTGAGGATTTGGAGTGTCACAAATCTAACCCCTAGAAGGGGAAATCAGTAATGATACTGAGGGTTTAAATTTGATTTCAAGTCACTGCATGAGCTGGTAAATTATCTGCTATTTCCAGAAACTTTATGATTCTTTTCTTTTCTCTCCTTTTTCACAATTCCTTCAACATCTTGGTAGCTGCTGTTGTTTTCTATATAATACAGAAAAAAACACAAATATATGAAATGCCTAAGAGATAAAATTATAATAGAGAAAAGGGAGATAGGTTATGAGGATTCAAGCTCTCTATGCTGGAAAATTCAGGAAGTATCAGGTTGAGTTCTAATTCTTTATAGAAAGGGACCTCCTTGGCAAGAGACCATCTTTATGGTGCCAGTACAGGAAAGCAAAAGGGTGAAAGTAGAGAACAGACAAGTTCTTCTCTGGGGAGTTTAATTCACGTCTTAAATTATTTTTTTGGCTGGATCTTTGCTTGGCTTGAAATTTTGTTTTCATTCTGGCACTGATGACTTACCTCTTAGGGATTTTCAGGAGATCTTTCTAAATTTAAGAGTGTAGTTTAGATCTTTCTAAATTTAAGAGTGTAGTAGAAAGGGAAGCACTAGAAATAGCAATAAATAAAATATGGGCTGGGAATATTCTTCAGTCATTTGAAAGAGAAAACAGATTGTGTCAATGCATTTGCATTTATAGTCACCATATACATTTCTTGCCACACTAACCTCAGAATTATAGCTCACAGATGATAATGCACCCAAATATGGGAAGATTTTATACCATCTTTATTGGAATAGTTTGAAAGTAGGAAGATTGGAAAGAAAATATCAAAAAAATGTTAATGAAAAGTAGTCCAAGCAACTAAATTATAGTAAAAATAATTTTTTTAAAAATCACATTTTGGATTTGCACCATGGTGGGCCAAATAATTGGAATGAATTTCCCACTGAAAACATCTAAAAGAGCTGGGTATTATATAAAAATACCAATAAAAGGCAGTTTTGTGGCAATATTAATTTTGGACAAAATAAACTAAAAAGCAAAAGTCCCACTTCATAAAAAGTCCCACTTCATAATGATAAAGACTTTAATTCACCAAGAAGATAAGACAATTTAAAATGTTCTGTACTTAATGCAGCTGCATATTTTAAACCCCAAACTGACAGAACAACAAGAAGAAAAAGACAAGTCTATATACTTTGAGAGATTTTTAATATACGTCTCACAGAAATTTATAGATTAAGCAGACAAAATAAATCTGTAGGAATCTAGAATATTTTAATGGCTCAATTAATGGGTTTGAAATAAAGACAGATAAGGACATCTCCACCCAACAATGGCAGAGGATGCACTATTTTCAAGAGAAGGTGGAAATTTTATAAAAATTACCCATACACTGAGCTATATGCAAGGCTCAACGAATTTCAAACATTTGTTTAGAAAAGGATAGCAAAATAATGGCAAACAGAAAAGGAAGGGAATAATAAGCATAAAAACAGAAATGTATAAAAACAAATATCCAATAGCCAATATTTAGCCATTTGAAAAATCATCAACAAAAACAAAAACCTCTATTGCCTATCCTTTCTGAATTCTTGGACTAAAGACTATCAATTCTTCCCTCACTGCACTTTCTCCTCCCTATTTGTCTTTATCATCACTTATGGCTGGCATTTACTTTTATGAATTATTTGGGTAAATAGCTATTTTTCTCACTGGTCACCAAGCTCTTTTGAAAACAGGGATTAAGATGTGTTTGTTGAAAAAAAAATCTAACATCTTGGGTACAAACACTATTAGTGTTTTCACTAATAGTGAAACATTCAAAGGCGAAGCTGCCAAAAACCTGTTTAACTTTTAAATATTTATTCTGTACAATTCATTTTAGGTAATGAGCTCTTACTGTTTATCTCCCACTAAGTGTTCCAACACTCACATAGAGGCAATAAAAAAGAGTGAAAATATTCAAGGACTTTGGAGACTCAGCTATTTGGGGTCTACCCTTTGGGTAACTTCTTAAACTCTCCATTTCCTTAAATCTAAAACAGGACTAATAGCATTTACCTTGCAAGACTACTGTGAGGATTGAATTAAATAATGTATGTCAAATTACTGGAATATTTTAATACCTCACTCAAGTCTCAAAGAGAAGCTTTCATAAAGTTCATAAGTTTACTTAATAACTTAAACTTCATAAAGCTTAAGGGATTTATAAAACAACCTTATATTCAATTGTCCTTAATTTTTATGATTTTTAAGATTGCATTTTTTCCCTTTGTCTTCTCTGGGTTTTACAGTCTAAATACTTCAAATATTTAATGCCAAAAGATTCTCCCTTCAAATCTTCAATTACTTAATTTTTTTCTTTCTAGGTCTTCTCTAGTTGTAGTCTACTTTTTGACCATGATTATATCAGTTGCTGTTGGATGGTGAGTTCACTAAGGTTTGTGAAGTAGCTCCGAAGTTCAGAAGTAGCCATTCCATCCAGAGTTCACACATACTTCCCCATATATATTTTAATTCAGTTTTCACAAATTCCCAAAGTAGTCAAATGGTAGCCAAGTAGTGTGATCAAATGCTATCACATTTCAATAATATTCCTATATTCATAAATACGATTTGGAGTTCTATGGTTTATTTTTGCTTAGTAGAGTCTATATGCAACTTAGCCAGAACACAGATTACTCTAGAAAGGCCCACAGCTAATACTCCTCTAGTATTTATTTATTAATTTTTAGCAAGCACTGCATATGAGCAGTGCTAAAATGCATGTTGATTGATAAAGGACAAATTACACATTTACAAGACTAGAGAAAATTAGAGGAAGAGAAAATGGGTAAATGAGAATTAAAAGGAAGCAAATGGAAGTGGAGAGAGACTGAAACAGACTTCAATGACTGAACATTTCAGAAAAATCCTGTAAATGCAATAACTTCTGAAGTGAGTGGTGGTGTATGATTGCTTGCAGGTCATTGATGATGTGGAGGGTGTGTACAATACAATCCACAACTGTGAGCTGGCTGATTTAATTTTTTCGTTACCAGTGGCACAGATTATAAAATATTTATGCTCATATTCTAAATAAGTATGCCTGGGGTAAATAAATAATTTACTGTACAGGCTATAAATTATTTACTATGTTATTCCAAATATATACACTATTTGCATTTTGCTGAAAGTAAAACAGGTAGACTGATGGTGTCTTAAGATTTTGAAATAAAAAATAAAAGAGAAAACA
This sequence comes from Cabassous unicinctus, assembly GCA_029593785.1. NCBI lineage: Eukaryota > Metazoa > Chordata > Mammalia > Cingulata > Chlamyphoridae > Cabassous > Cabassous unicinctus. The sequence goes on from JAQZBX010000801.1 coordinate 48,721, forward strand.
CCCAGCCTTCAGTTATAGCAGGAAGTTTCCTATAAAGGAAAAAGAAATAGGAGAAGACAGCACAAAATATATTGGAAAACCAAGAAAACTTAGCCTTCTTGTAAAGAATATCAATTTCACCTGATATTCCAAATCTCCAATCATGAAATATCTGAATTTTCTCTGAAATTTCTGAGCTGAGCTTCTGGATTAGAAAACTAGGCACCACAGTCAAAAAAGCTCTTTAAATATATATATCCTTTTACTTCCTTAAGGCTTGCAGTTACTTCAGAGAAATAAGCAAGATAATGTTCTGTTTGAGTTGGGTGCTCATTAAAAACGTGGCTGGATGGCTGGTTTATTCTTTGGAATGATTCTGCTGAAGATTTCAAATCCCCAGCAATGTCTGGGAGGAAAGCTTTTTAAATACACTTGCTTTCTTCTTAAGCATATTATCTGTTGGTTGGCCAAATGGTTGAGTCCTTTGGCAAGCAGAATTCTGAGTCAGAGCCATTTTGAGGCACATCTGTTCCTTATGTCAAGCATGGAATTATGCCTTCTTATGTTCCACACACAGGCCAGGATGTGCCCTTAGTAAGGCTTGTTGGAGTTCAACACACAGTGATTGACGGGGTGGATCTACTGCCCAGAGGCTGTGCGGCTACTGTTTCTCCTCTCACAGTCTAAGTCACATCCTTGGGTTTTAGGGAGGTTGAAAACAGTATTCTTTCCCAAGAACATTTGTACTTACCTCTCTCTGGGAAATCCAGAGTCACCAAGGCTGCCAAGTGTTCAATGATTAACAGTAACACTGCTACCAGGAACTCCTCTGAGAACACGGAGTGTGATGGGGGAGAGCTGGTTAGCACCAGTGGCAGCAGATTGGAGAAGGCAGTGCATTGTTTTCCTGTCTGCTTTCCACGGGCAACCCAGGGCCCAGGTCTGGACTTGATCTGTTCCAGTTGCTGATCTATAAGTGGACAGGGTGAGGTACTGTCTAGGCCACAGCCAAGCACAAAATCTGTGTTGCCAGATGGGAGGGAGGAAGCCAGCCTACCTTGTGGAAGGGCTGCAGCATCCTCAGCTTGAATGTAAAAAGGGAAGGCAGAAGCCTGAACAACAAAGAATCTGTCATATTGAGGCTCAACAGGGAGGCATCCTGGCTCTGCCCAGAACTCATATCTACATGGTCGGGCTGGGGAGTGGGGAGAGCTTTCTATAACGCTCTGATCTGGTCTAAAAATCATTCTTGGTAATTAACCTCACTTCTTCCTTGACATTCACTCCATCTCTGAACCTCACCAAGTCAGCTGTGTCATCTTAATCAACATTGGACTAGCCAAAGATGAAAGAATAACGAAAGAATGCAAGAGAGAGTGTGAGGCTCCGGGACAGTGTGTGACAGGGACCTGTCTTGTGTACAGCATTTAATCAACAAAACTATGCTGATATTTTGATGTAAATGACCACCATGTTAAAACACCCTGTGTCAACGATTTTTAATTTTAGTGATAAAGCTTCTGACAAGAATTTATTTGATTCAATGTACATTCATTAATAAGGATAAATCTTTATGTTACTAAATTATTTGCCATCTAACTTAGAGGTCAAAATTCTCATGGCTTTTTGCCATCTCTTTCTTCTGTTTTTCCCTTAAAAATCCTTTGATCTACAAGGGTTAAAATGTTAATAATGCTTTTCTTTAAAATAGTGAATGATTTTATTTTCTTTTTGTGCTTTTGTGTACATTCTAAATATTATACAAAAGACCTCCATCACTTTTAGTAAACTATTAAAATAATAATGGAAATACAAAAGAAAAGCTCGTAATACTTCCCGTGAGGCCCTCCTTTGGCTTCTTTCCAGGAAAACATTTTCTTTCTGTATATGAGTCAGAAGCAATTGCTCAATGCTTTGTTATTCTTACTTCCATCAAGTTTGTCTCTTTTATATTCTCCCCCACCTCATCTCGTTCCCCCCTGCTTCTGCTCTTGTAATAAGACAGTTCATGGAGGAAGAAATAAAGATGCTATTTGTCAATGGTGCTATAAAATACTTCTTCCAAAATTGTGACATCAACTGCTAATCTGGACTGTCCACCCCACCTTTCTACTCTCCACCCCATCTTCTCAATTAACCTTGAGCCGAACCCAAACTTAGCAGGGGAAGGCCATGCCCCTTCTCCCCGCTCCCTCACCTCTGGTGCCATCTCTAGTCTGACAAAGGATGGGTGAGGAGGATGCTCTAAATCATGCTCAGTATCTTCCTCCCTTGCCATGATAGGTGAATGACAGCACTTTCCATTCTTGGTTGTACTCAGGTGTAGCCACTGGCTCCTGGAAACCTATTTTCTATCTTTTACCTTTACTTCTTACTAATTCAAAAATGAGCACAGATGCCTTTTCTGCCCTCCTTAACCTTTCTGTTTCTGCTACTGATTCAATGTCCAGGCTGATCTAGTACCTGGCTGACCACAGCATATCTAGGCTAAGCATTGCATAAGGGATGGTTGCTGTCCTTTGAATCTCTTGTCTGCTTCTTCCACCCCTGAGATTTTTCTTTGGGAATCAGTCCTTGGCTTTATTCAGCCTCAGACCTCACTGAATGGAGAATCTGGGTGTAGCTGAGGCTCCACTGGGTCCCAGTTTCTTCTGTTGCTCCTAGAAAGAAGAGTCTTCACAGTAAGATTGCATGCCTCCTTCGAGGAAAGAAAGGGAGAAGAGCTACCTTTAGAAAGGGGAAAACTGTATTGGAGACCTAAACTTTCACATCACAATGCCTGAAACCCGCTCAGAGGGAAGAATGCCCTTACTCTGTTTAAAGGATGCTTTCTCCCTTTAAGCATAGCGTGATCAGTGCAGACTTATCTACTGTTCTCTCTGCTTGCAACACTTTCCCCTCTGCTTGCCTGCCTTGCTGATTTCCATGCATCCTTTAAGACTCAGCTCATATACCTCCTCTTCTTGGAATTAATTATTGTTTCCTGCTTTAGCCCCAGTAAATGCTTTTTCCCAGGCCCCACTCCTGCTCTCCTAGGTGACCATCCTCCAAAATCCCCACAGTATCCATTTGAACACAGTCTTCATCATCCTGCATTGTAATTATTTATTTTTTTGATAAGACAAGTTGTAGGTTTACAGAAAAAACATGCAGAAAATGCAGAGCTCCCAGATACCTCCCCTATTATTAACACCTTGCATTAGTTTGGTACATTTGTTATAATTGATGATAAAAGAATATGATTATGATTGTACTATTAACTATAGTTCATGGTTTACATTGGGGTTCATTATTTGTATTGTACAGTCCTATGTTGTTATTTTTTATTCCAGTGACATATATGCAATGCAAAATTTCCCCTTTTAACCACCTTCAAATATATAATTCAGTGCTGTTAATTACATTCACAATGTTGGCCTACCATCACCACCATCCATGACCAAAACGTTTTGCCACCAGACTATGAGGATTTCAGGGAAGGTGCTGTGTCTTCCCTTTTTAAATATTTTTTTAAGAAAGCAATTTTATTGAGACATATTCACATACCTTACAATCCATCCAAAGTATACATTCAATGGCTTTTGGTCTAATCAGAGAGTTGTGCATTTATCACCAAAGTAAATAATACAGCATTTTTATTACTCCAAAAAGAAAAGCCCCCTACCCCTTAACAATATTTTTGACACCTAGAATAAAGCTTAGGGCACAGTAGGCTCTTTATAAGTATTTGTTGAATGGATAAGTGATTGTCTCGAGTCATTCTGTTGCAGTTTCAAAGACAAAGAACCCATGGAGGGGGGCAAAGTTTGCACTGTGTCCTAGAAACTTCTTCCTGCTATTCAAAGGTTCAGGGACTTCTTTTTCCTTTTGGAAATATGAGAGGTCAATGGAATCTAGTTTTATTGAAAGTGAAGTTCCAGTAAGATTTCATCATTCTATAGTAAGGTGCCTATCACGGAAAGGGCTAAACTGTAGCATCAGGTCCTTCATCTCCAGTTGTTAGCCTGTAGCCATCTCATGGAACTTTCATTTTGGGTCTTTGTGATTCTTTACCTCTAATGTGGTCAAGAGGATGATGAGCAAAAAAAAAGAATATTTGATGTTTCATGGCAGCTTGGAAGTCAGCCACAACTTTGGAAATCCAGAGGCTATCTCAATGTTCTCTGAGCAGTGGAATAGCTCCAAGTATTTTAGTTCTGAAAAAATGAGCTCAGTTTCTGTCTGTGAGCTAACCCATGTACATATTCCCTGCTAACTATGTGGAACAAGTTAAGAATTCTTGAACTAAATGGGCTCCTTAAGATCATAGTCTCATTTTTCCAAAGAAGAGTTTGACACCAGAGAGGCGAGGTGATTTGCTCAAGGTCACACAGCATTTAGTAACAAAAATGGGAAAACAGCTAGGAGCTAGATGGCCTGCATTCAGTCCAGTGCTTGTTCTAAACATCAGACAACTGTCCTTTCCAGCTTTGAAGAGGGCTCATGGCTTAAGAGCAGTGCAGGCAGAAGGGAGTGACTTTCCCTCTGTACAAAGGGTGGGGGAAAAGATAACTGCAAAGACTGGTATGTGACCTTGAACAACCTATGGAAGCTCTCTGAGCTTCAGTTTCCTGGACTTTAAGGTGACAAAAACAATAGCTACCTGTTTTGAAGATTAGGTGAAATAATGTCAGCGCAGTGCCTGGCCAAGAGCCTGGCGGTAGGGAATGCTCAGTGATCAGTAGCCATTATCACAAACCAGCATCGTGTAGACTCTGCTCTCACCGGGACTCCAGAAAGCTTCCCATGGGCGATTGATCAAGAAACCCGCTGCCTGGGGAGCAGTCGAGCAGAGTACATTTGTGGAGCGTTTGAGAGCAAATCTAGTGAAAACAGTCAAATTCCCATAAAACCTAATTATTTGCACTGTTTATTAATAGCCCTGCCCCGCCCCTTCTCCGCCAACAACAAATTAGCATCCGACTTGAGGTCTGGCTCTGGGTAGGAAGGGACTCAGCGAGTTTCTGCGGGGGGTATCTTCTGCATAATGCATCCTGGCATTCTGGCATCCAAAGGGGGCCTGGTTGTCTGCCCGCTCTGCTTCCCTTTGTATTTCCCATCATTACCCATAAAAGCCTTCATTATGACTAGACTCCCATTTATCGCATGTATAAATAAAATCTGACAAAATTGTAAGTAAATCCTTTAGTGGTAAAAGCTGATAGAAGAGGGCAAAAATTAATTTTATGCATGAAGAATCTCATTAAGTAGCTTCACGGAAATAAAAGGAACCGGCATCAGAGACCGGCGGGTTGTGGGCTGCTTGCGCCTGCAGGCTCGGTGAGGGGCTGCCAGGGAGCCGCAGCCTCGCCGGATGGAAGCAGCCAGCTCCTGCTGCCTTTTGAGTCACACAAGTGGGGCCAGAGCCGCATCTTCCGGGAAGGCCTGGGTTCCTGGGGCAGGCAAAGCCCAGGCCCTTGGGTCTTCCACTCCAGATCTCCCAGGCCGCAAGTTTGCGCTGAAAACGGCACGCGGAAAGGGAAGGGCCTTTTACACTTTCTGTGAGCAGCGAGGGCCTGGCGCAAGGCAGGAGGAACTGCTCCTGAGGAGATTGCATCTCTGAGGCCAAGCAGACACATGCCTTCAAAATTCCTTGCAACGAACGCCAGCAACTCTCCTGTAGGGTCCTCCGGTGCTAATTTTAACTACCCAGGCTGCTCTCAAGGGGGGAGGGCAGATGCAGGAGGCTGATCAGGCGGGGCGTGGGGAGTGAAAAAGAGCTGCAGCAGCAGGTTGCCAGCACGACTGTGATTCCTCTCCTGGGGCAGGAAATGCACACCAGGCTCTGGCTACTCTGCCAGGGAGGCCCAAGGTTTGATGCCCTTGGTGATACTTTTTGACTTAAGATGAAGCAATCCTTGATTCCATATTAGTTCTTGATTGATTGATACTATGTTTAATCACTGCGTTTTCCTTGTTTTGATTCATGCTGTGTGGGATAGATGATCCATCCAACATGGTTTGTTTCCCTCCTGGAAAAGATGCTCTGGATATAAAGACAAAAGTAATCTGTTCAGTCCACCTCCTCCAAGCAGCTTTCTGCCTACAGCCATTGTATATCCTGGCCTCTGCTATTCATCAAAACATGATAGGTTTACTCTAGATGCAAAGTAACTCATTATCAGTTATTAGTGGTTTCAGTGTACAAAGACCATTTCATACAGAAGAGGCTATTACAGATCATTTTGAATGGGCGACTATGGGAACAAGTACAATATATTTTAAACACACAAAGTCTGCAGAGAAGGTAAAATTTTAAGATTATGTTCTTAACTTATTTTTCAGTATAGCTGGGTGTCTCATTAGGAAGAAACAATCAGTCACAATGAGGGTGTATTGAGTATCAGAGAAGACAAGCAACAAAGCAATAAAAATGGGATGGCCATAGCAGGCCTTCAATGCCTTATTGGGGTTAAACTGCCCTGGGGTAATTCCATCTGTAAATCACTGAAACGCCCTGGGAAAATGCTGAGCACACTAACATTTGCTTGTGTGCTTAGGCATCAACAGGGCAGAAATAGTGTTGCAATAATTGGCATCAGGAAACAACAGAACAACAGAACTGGGTTCGAATTCCAGCTCCATCCATTTGTAAATGAGACCTTGTGTAAAATAATTAATCTCTCTGGGCATCAGTTTCCTTAGAGTTCCTTTGAGGATCCAGTGCCTATTCTACTATAGACGCTCCATAAATGACAGTGATTATGAATCTTTAGAGAGCAGAGATTGGGTGTATAAGGTGAGCCAGATTGTAATCCCTGGGCCACTTCCAACCGTATGCCTCTGACTACTCCTTCATCTCACTGAATATTTTCGATTCCATATGTCATGCCGTCACTTTGATGAGAGTACCAAAGTGATTAGAATAAAAAACAAATACATTTTTGAAATGTCAGCCCCAGAGCATTGTTTGGATATGGTTTCCAAGTTCCTTTCCAAATTGTTTTCAAAGAATTCAATTTTCTTTTTTAACTATGCTTGCTGATCAAGGCACCTGCTTCATTGGTTGGGAACGCCTTTGGCTTTATAAAATTCTATCTTCTCATAAGCCCAAGCTTAATTGTTTTGCTCTCAATTGCTGGGTTTGCCTTTTGTTTGCTGTGAGTGGAAAAGATAATATTTCAACTATTAATACCTCATTTAAAGTGAAAAAAAAAAAACTCTAAATAGCTGTTGTCCTTACAATTCATTAAGGAGTTAACCATTTGTGATTAATCAAAGATAGTTTTACTTAGTAGTATGATCATGACATCTATGCAAGGTTTTGCTACTCTTTTAGAAAACTGTGCTCTAATGTATACTTAACACTTTGAAAAATGTAAATTTATCTCTTTCTTCCCAGGTTCTTTTATATGCTTGTCTTCCTCATTGTAACATTGTTTAACAGAGCTGAAACAGTCTCCCAAACTAGCTGCACATTCCCCCATTTGTGGGCCTTTAAAAAATATATATAATCTTGGGATTCATTCACAAATATCTAGGTGTAGGACTTAGGAACGTTCTTAATTAGCCAACTGAAACTGTCCCATGGACTTGTACTTCGGAGCCATTAAACTAATCTAAACCCTACATTTCACAGACATTAATGAACAGAGGAGTGAAGGCTTCTGTGAAAGCCACAGAGCAGGACAGTGGCAGAAAGGGCCTCGGACCCCTGGAACATGCTTTATTCACCACTTAAACACTACTCCTAGGAAAAAAAATGGTTGCTGTTATTTGTATGGGATTTTAAAAAATGATTTCTTTAACGTATGACTGAAGATGTAGACTATACAGTGCTTATCCTAATTCATAGATGAGAAAATTACAGTATCAGAAGGGCAAAATATGAAGCTTACAGTAGAAGATGTATCCAAAAGAATCCAAGTACGGTCAGAGAATGGACAAAATTTGGGAAATCCCAGTTTTGTTTTTTCAACTATTCCTTGAGTGCCCTCTCCTCCACTTATATGACTGACAAATTGGGTCTTGGATGGCCAACCAAGAAATCTTTGTTTATTTAACAACTACATCTGACTCCTACATAGATGGTCCAATTACCACAGAACTTGTGCTACAATTGACCAAACTCTGCCATGACTGGCTTAGCTGGGAGGAGGAAGCCGGGATGCCATCTCACAAGTCTTTGAGAATCCAGATCACCACAGGTAGAAGAATGCCACCTCTCTTTCCTTTTCTTTTCCCATATGTGCCTTCCCTTCTTTATTCTCTTATGACTGGCTCTATAAGAAGCAGTTGGGATAGATTTAAGCACCTGTTTTAGTCTCCTGGGCTGCCAAAAGCCATATACCAGAAATGTGTTGGCTTTTACAATGGGGATTTATTAGCTTTCAAGCTTACAGTTTTGAGGCTAAAAGAAAAATGTCCAAATCAAGGCATCATCAGGTGATGCTTTCTTCCCGAAGACTGACTGCTGGTGATACTGGACTTCTCTGTCACATGGTAAGGCATATGGCAATGTCTGCTGGACTCTCCCTTCTCCTCTGGGCTTCTTTGCCTTCAGCTTCCTGCTTCCATGGCTTTCTCTCTCTGCATACATTCCATTTATAAAGAACTCCAGTAAGAGAATAAGACCCACCCTGAGCCACACCTTAACTGAAGTAATCTAATCACAAGATCCTACTTACATTAAGTTTATATCCACAGGAATGGATTAGCTTTAAAAACATGATTTTCTGGGGGTCTATATAGCTTCAAACTATCACAGCACCAAAGACAGAGCTTATCCAATGTGACCATAGAGTGGCTCCCCTTGGAGCTATTGGCGATCTTTGTCCCCATCCTCCTATTCCTTTTATGCCTTCTGTGTTGGCTGATGTAAACTCTTTTACTTTGTTTCAGCTCTCCTTTTTCACTATGATGGCAAAAACAAATTCCCTTGTATGCTTGAAACTTTGAATGATATGCATTCCTTTGAAGAAACTCAATGTAAAGACATTTATGTTCAAGACTGAATGAAATTCAGAACTTCAATTTCCCTATTAGCACAATGTGAGAATTCAGCTATTTACCAGGGTGCTTGGACAACAATACAAGTCAATGTTAACATTTTTTATTCAGAAGTGGTTTTTCCTGAAAGATTCCAAATCCTTCTACCATATGCAGACACAAATATGCTTAGTCTGCAGAGTTAGCAGCATTTTAAGATGTTCGCAAAGCATCTTGTATTAGAAGAACGTGTTTCTTGTCAGCGCACTTACCACAATGCATTGTAGATACTTGTTTTTAGGTCCCTTTCCTTTACCAGACCTTGAGCTCCTCAAAGGCAAAGGCCATGGCCTACTCAAGTCTTTATTCTCAGGGGCTAATGCAGTGCCTGGCACATAGTAGGTTTCAGGAAATGTTTGTTGAATGAAGAGGAGAATAGTCATGGCAACCAACACAAAGCTCCTGGCTTTAAGAACCACAAGCACTCTGGACTTTGAGTTTTGGCTTTCCAAATTACAAAGGAATGATAATTAGCTTTGTTCTCCTCCTGCCTGACTTGTAACTCATACTGCTGTGGGTTAGCAGCCTTGGCAGAGATAAGGCAAAAAGCCATTCTGTCAAATTTGGCAACTTGCTATAAATTTGGATAAGGGTCTACTCAATTGGGAAAAAATGAGGAAATCTGGGTTTCCTCTTCTTTTCATTGGAGTCAAACGGTTGTAAATTTTTTCAGGCTTCATTTTACTCCCCTTGGTTATAAGGAAAATAGGGCAATACATTTAGATGGGAATTTATATTAAGCTGGTCCTCTACAGTTGTGTGGAAGGTTGCTCCAAAGGGGATTGCTTGGAAGAAACCTCTTTTGAATACAGAGCTTTCTACACAGACACAGGACAATGGTTTCTTGGTTTAGTAGCAATTCCTAAGAAGGTACAAATGACCTGTGCATTTAACTAAGACATATTTGTTGTGGCTCCAGTAAATGAGGCCATAATTTCCCCCTACAGTTACTTTTGGAGATAAAGCATTAGGTAAGCAGAAAAGACTTCCTGGTCTCTAGACCTTTAAGAAATATTTAATTCTCTTTTTTCCAATGTAGAATCGACAAGTGTTGCAAAGCAAACTCCTAAAATCCACCAGGGGTCACATCTTAGGTCCTTGGCAGGTAAGATCGGACTTTACCAGATGATTTGAGGAGAAAAAAAGCAAACATTGCACCACAGACACTCCTCCCCAAATGCATTTAGGCTCACCTTGCTGACTTAGTAACTGAGCTCAAACAGAGCCTGCCCGTTTTGATTTGCTCTTTTCTCGTAATGATTTCCAAAAGGTAATAGTAAAATTTCAAATAAAGGAAGAAATGCAGAAAAGAAGATACACCATAAGTAGCTTTTAAACAATTCATTTGGAAAGCTTATGCACAGCTGCCTACGTGTCTGAAGGCCATTACCAGTTCCTGGAAGGATAATATCCTCACTTCCTATTCACTGCATTTATCTTCTCTGCTTGGCAGGAAAAAACCATTCTACTCTGCCTTGCAGGAGATCAGGGACCAATTTTCATCTCACCTGCTTTCATCCAAGCTCATACCACCACCTAGTAGGACTCTGGGCATGTTGTATTCAGTAAATATTTGTATACTTTTCTCAGTGGTGCTATTTTCCCCTGTACTAACCAAAACAAGGCAAAGTCATTTGGATCTGAGATATCTGCAGTAGACTCTGCTTAGAAACAGTGGCTAGGAGTATTCCAGGAATCTTTAATAGAACAGCGTACCATACCAGGTCATAGTCATCGTTCACATTAGGTATGACTCTTTCTAACCCCAAATCAATACTTGCTCTGTTGTTTACCATTCCTGGATGACTACTTGTGATGCTTTGTTAGGAATAGAGCACTCATTAGACTCCAGTCCTGCTGCTCTGTGACCTTGGAGAAATTCTTAACTTTGTCAGACATTTATAACCTTATCCTTAAAATTAGAAGGTTGGAATATATCATCTCTAAGGCTAAGTTGGCTGATATTTTCTTTGAGTACCAATACCACTCACTCAGCAGACCCTGCCTGGAGCACTGTACTGATAAAAAGTGGGAGACCCCATTCTGGTTCAATGGACCCCATTCAGCCTCCATTGATAGTGATATGTGTTGTGGGTGTGGAAGGTTGAGTTTGTAGACTGAGTGCTATGCATGTACCAGCTGTATTCTGAGCCTTGCTTGTTGGGTGGCCAAGAATAAGTTATTAAATTACTCTCTGCCTTGGTTTTCTCATCTGTAAATGAGCAAAACATTAGTACCTAACTTGCAGAGTTGTTATGAGAATTAAATATGGTGATAAATATCAAGCACTTAAAACAGTGCCTGGAACATAGTATACACTTAATAAATGTCAGTTACTATTATTTTTTGTTGTTATCAATGTTACATTTAAATGTTATACCTAAGATCTCCTTCAGTTCTGATACTTAGTTATGATATGCCAACACTTTCGCTTGATGAAAAATTCTAGATCAGCCTTATCTTATTCATTGAAATACTTTCTTTTGGATAATCTATAAAGTGTCATTAGTGATTCACCAATAGGGGTCAGGAGCAAAAGGAATCAAGGGAATAAAACATTAGATATAAAGAACTATTTTCTTCAGAAGCGGTTGCAGATAGGTTAATCCTATTTCTAGTTCATATGAACTGATCCAGCTTCCAGGTAATGGTAAGTGCCACTGGGATTCATTCTTCTCTCTGCCTTTCATTTATTCATTAATTCAAAACAATACATAATTAGTGAATACTTACTATGTACCTGACACTGTTGAAGACACTGGAGATGCAGTGATAATCAAAACAGACAAGATCCCTGTTCTCAAGGAGCTTAATTCTAGTTGGGACAAATGGCAATTAACAAATGAGCAAATAAAGAATCAGGGCAATTTCAGATAGTGATAGGTGCTGTAAAGACAACAAAAGAGTCATAAGACAGGGGGAAACCGAATAGGGGATGCCTTCCACTGGGTGGTCAGGGAAGGGTTCCCTGGGTACAAATTTTGAGCCAAATCCATATTCATGAGGAGAAATCAGCCACTTGAGCCTACTGAGGAAGACTGTTCCAGTTAGAGGGAAGAGCATGTGCGGAGGCCCTCACGAGGGAGCCTGGTATAAAGAAGTAACAGGAAAAAGCCTGGTGTGGCTGGAGCGGAGTTAGCATGGTGAAACACAGTAAGGGCTGAGATAGGGAGTTAGGTAGAGGACAGATGGTTCTGGGTATTTGAGGCCCTTATAAGAAATTTGGATTTTATTACAAACGTATTGAGAAGCCATAGCAGGGAAGTGACACAATCTGATTTATATTTTTGAACGATCATTCTGGTTTCTGTTGCAAATTTATTTTACTGGGCAATAGTGAAGTTATATTAACCAGTTGCTAGTAATTCAAGCAGGAGTTGAAGGAGCTTGGAATGTGAAGAGAATGATGGGTTTGGGTTATAGTTCAGAGATGGAGAGGGAAAGACTTGCTTCAAAAACTATTTAACGTTTTATACAATGCATATTTATCCTTTATCTGGAAACTTCTTTAAGGCCCTGAGTTCATCATTTTCTCAAGTGCTTTCATTCATTAATCTATAAGTACTCTACTTGGTGTTCTAGAAGCCTGAATGTGTTAATGCAACTTTTCAAAATATTTGTCTTGGAGCTAAAAAGTTGTTCACATGCAACTCACACACTGAGAAACTAAATCAATAGGCACCACCAAAATAAATGTCATTGCTTGGCCTCTTGGAGATGTCACTATGATTTTTATTGTTCTTCCACTGAAATAAATTACTTAAAGTTCACAGCAAGTAGTTAAATGCCTATTAAAATCTTTACTTGTAAGAGAGGGAACATTAAAGAACATGGATTCTTAGCCAAAGAACTCTCAAAACTTGCATATTCTTCCTGTTTGGCTGACCCTATATGTGTGGACACTTTGCTTTCTACTTTCCTTCAGACCACTACAGATTAAACTAGTCAACCTGCAATATGTAACTTCCCTAAGGAGACTTTGATTCCAATATATACCTTGCAGTGCCTTTGTCCCTGATACACTGCTTTTAGGATATGGTCTCTGGGACTCCTGCCATACTGAGGGAGAGATTGAGAGCCCAAGTCCCTTTATGTCCCATTGAAATGAGTGACATGACTCAGCTTTTATTGGTTTTTCTCTTCTGGTCACTTCCACAGACACCTTTCTCCAGCCTAGTTAGACTTTTTAGTGAGTAAAGTTTGGTCATGTGTAAAGTATGGAATATATAAAGCATAGTTGACTGGTCAGCTAGTCAGTATTGGATTATTCAGAACTTAATTTTTTTCAATTCCCCAGCCTTTCTTCTCTAATATAAGTAGAAAGGACATTTATTGGAAGGACAATAGGTAGCTCATAGAATAGATGGAAAGACTGGAATGAGAGCTTAGAAAATGGCATAGAGAAGGGAGGATAGGTGATGAGCACTATTGTTAAAAGTGTAAATGCCACCACCTACACTGCCCCTATTGCTGTACCCTGATACCACCATTGGTCCTGTTTCATCTCTAGACAATAAAGAATGCTTCTGGTGTTGATACTTCCACAGGCTGAGATACCATTGTTTTCCTGATGCTACTGCTCTGTCTCTGCTGACTCTGCCATGATCAGATTGAATTCTGGACTCTCCCTAGTTCTTTGTGCCACTATCTGAAGATTCAAAGTCCCAGTAGACTGCATCCCATTGGAAGTGATTTGATTATGTGTCCATGGGCTTCTACCGTGGTTGACGTTACTCTGTATCTCAGTCTCTTACTCTTGAATAGAAATATACCTTTTAGAAATTCCTTTGGTGAAAATCTATTGAGATTAACTTTGGTTTATGATAGATTTAAGTGTTTGTATTTCTCTCTTTTTTTCTTTATCCCTATCTCTCTCAAACAGCTTTATAGATGCATAATTGACTTACATATTTAAATTATACAACTTGATGTATTTTGAGATATGTATACACCTGTGAAACCATAGGCACAATCAAGAGGATGTACATTTTGATCACTCTCAAAAGTTTCGTCGCAGAGACACAACCAGAGCAATGTCTGTGGTTGAGAGCAGTGCTGGCCACAGCTTCCACATGTAAAGAGCTTGGAAGTCACCATTCCCATCCTCAAAAATAAGATAAAATTTGAAGAAACTGAAGAAACTGAAAATCAGTGACATTTCTTAGATTCATCAGAGAAAGAGGTTACAGGGCAAACCACCACCCCAAATTCTGAAGAAACAAGCAAATACAAAGAATTATAACCCAAATTAGCTTACCTGGAGCCAAAGACATGGGAACCATAAACTGGTAAAGACACTTAAATGGTAAATGTGATGAATTATAGAAGCTGAGTGTGGACTAGCTTAAGAGTGAAAAATTCCTGCTGGCCCAGTCTTAGGTGATCCCTATGCTTTCATAGGTTTTACTCTCAGGAACCCCATATGATCTTCTGTGTGAATTGTTGAGAAAAATTCCTTCATGTTTCAGGCAGGAGGAAGAGAAAAGTAATCATTTTGAATAAGTATAATGAATAAAAAACTGTTGAAAACATGTTACATTAATCAATATCAGTATCAATTATCCAAAATCTATATTCACAATCGCTTTAAATATGAATGGTTTAAATACAGCAATTAAAAGACAGAAATTGTCAGAGTGGATAAATAAAAGAGATGCAACTATATGTTATCTATAAGAAACCTACATTAAATATTAAAACTTAGATGGGTTAAAGGTAATTGGTTGAAGAAAGTTATACCATATCAAAAGAAAGCTGGAGTATTTACATTAATTTCAGACAAACCAAACTTCAGAACAAGGAAAATTTTCAGGAATAAATAAGGATAAATAAGGTGATTACATAATGATAAAGGGTTAATTCTTTAAGAAGACATGCAAATCTTAACATGTATGCATCTACCAACAAAGCATCAGAATACTCTCAAGAATAATTGAGGCAAAAGTTGATAAAACTACAAGGAGAAATAGACGAATACACTATTATAGTTGGAGACGTCAACACCCCTCTATCAGTAATTGACAGATACAGCAGGTAGAAAATCAGTGAGGTTATAGTTGAACTGAACAGCACCATCAAGCAACAGCATCTAATGGACATTTATAAAATACTTCAGTCAACAGTATAATATACATTCTTATCAAGCTCATTTGTAACATTTACCAAGACAGAGCACATCCTGAGGCATAAAAGACAATAACAAATTTAAAAGATTAGAAATTATAAAAAATATGTTCTCAGGCCTCAATGGCATTAAGCTAGAAATCAATAATAAAAAGATTGCTAAATAATCCTGAAATATTTGGAGATTGACCAAATATTCTCAAATTCCCATTTCTTACTGTCTGTTTTGTCTTGACCTAGTCAGCCTTCTCTTTTCACTACAGTTCTCTGACTTCTGCTTTCCCCCAAGCCTGAGAAAGCACACACAAAAAGTGAAACATACTCTCTTATCTGCTTTCCTTGCATTCGGTTACCACTGCAAGATACTTTTCCTGTCACACCCCACTGGTCATTTCCCCTTGATTGTCTAGCTTCCCCTTAAAATATTCTGCTTATCTATGCATGCTCTTCCTTACTTTATAAAATAAAATCATTTGGGTTTAGTTTTGAAACCTTTTCAGATGTCTGAGTTCTGGGTGTACTACTTATTTTAGTAGTCTTTCTTCTAAATAAAGTTTTTCCCTTTCTGAGTCTGGATTTGTTTTCATTTGACAAGACTAGAAAACACACATCTGAATAACTTATGCATCAAAGAACAAGTCTCAAGAGAAATTTAAAAATACATTGAATGAATGAAATTGTAAATATAACATCAAAATTTGGGGGATGTGGCAAAGGCGATACTTAAAGGGAAATTTATAGCATTGAGTGGATTCATTGGATAAAAGAAAAGATCTAAAATCAATAGTCTAAGCTTCCACTTTAGGAAACTACAGAAATAACAGCAATTTAAGTCTAAAGCAAGCAGAAGAAAAGAAATAACAAAATTAATATAGAACTCAGTGAATTGAAACAAATAAGTTATCAATAAAGAAAAGCAATGAAATCAAGGGCTACTTTCTTTGAAAAGATCAGTAAAATTCATGAGCCTCTAGCCAGCCTAACAACATAAAAAGGAGAGGTGACACAAATTACTAATGTCAGAAATGGAAGAAGGATCACCACAACTGTTCTCACGGACATTAAAAGGATCACAGGGAACATTATGAAAAATTCTATGCCCACATATTTGATAACTTAGATGAAATGGACCAATTCTTTGAAAGCCAAAAACTACAAAACTCTTACAAGGAGAAATTGATCATCTGAATATGCTTATAACTGTTAGTAAAATGGAATTGATAATTGATAATCTTTCAAAAAGGAAAGCACTAGTTTCACTGATGAAATCTGCTAAATATTTAATGGAGAAATGATTCCAATTCTCTATAATCTCTTCCAGAAAATAGAAGTAGAGAGAGTACTTCCTAACTCATTCTATGACCATAATATCAAAACCAGATAAAGGCTTTACAAGAAATGAAAATTACAGACCAATAATTAGGTAAATTGAATTCAACAATGTGTGAAAGAATTATGCACCTGCACAATGAACATTTGGAGTTTATTCCATGTATATGAGGCTGATTCAATATTCAAATATCCAATATATATCCAATATATCAACAGGCTAAATAAGAAAAATCATAAGATTGTATCAATTGATGCAGAGAAACATTTGACACAATCCAACACCCATTTATGATAAAAACTCTTAGCAAACTAGGCATAGAGGGGAACTTCTTAAACTTGAAAGTGAACATTTACAAATGATCTGCAGTTAACATCACACTCAATGGTGAGAAAATAGCTGCTTTCCACCTAAGTTTTGTAACAAGACAAGGGTATGCCTTCTTACAATTCCTATTGAATGTCATTTTGATAAACCTAGATAGTGCAATAAGACAAGAAAAGGAAATAAAAGGTATACAGATTAGGAAGATAGAAATAAACTGTCTTTCATCTTTGTTCATAAACGACATGATTGTCTATGTAGAAAATCCCAAAGAGATGACAAAACTACTGGAACTAAAAAGTAGTTATAGCAAGTTTGGAGGTTACAAGGTTAACATACCAAAGACAATTGGAATTTGAAATTAAAAACATATACCATTTACATTAGCACCCCAAAAAAGAATTACTTGGGTATAAATCTAACAAAATATGTCAAGGATCTATAAAGGAAAACTACAAAACTCTGAAAAAGGACTCAAAGAAGACCTAAATAAATGGAGAGATATTCCTTATTCATGAATAAGAAGATTCAATATCATTAAGATATCAATTCTTTGCAACTTGATTCAGTGCAATCCAATCAAAATCCCAGAAAGTTGTTTTATGGATGTTGGCAAACAGATTCTTAAATTTATATGGAGGGAAGTGGATGTAGCTCAAACAGTGGGGTATCTGCCTACCAGATGTGGGGTCCTGGGTTCGCGACCCGGTGCCTCCTAAAGAAGACGTGCAGAAACCCCACCAGTAGCAATGAGCTAGATGGCACACCTGCTACAACTAGCAGACACCTAAACAAGCAGATGTCACAAGCCAGCAGATGCCACAGCCCACAGGGAGCAGATGTGGCTAAGGTCATTGGCCACTTGCTTCCCATTTGGGGGGTACTGAGTTCGGTTCCCAGTGCCTCCTGCAGAAGGTTAGCAAGTAACAAGCAGACAGACAAGAGAACCATCTGGGGAAAAGGGGATAAATAAAAACAGGTAAATAAATAAAATATATATATATATGGAAAGGCAAAAGTTCCAGAATAGCCTACACAATACTGAAAAAGAAGAACAAAGTTGGAAGACTGACACTTCCCACCTTCAAGATTTACTATAAAACTACAGCAATCAAGGGAGTGTGGTATTATCAGAGAATAGACCAATTGGTTAATCAAACAGAATAGAGAACCCAGAAATAGACTCTTACAAATACAGTAAATTAATTTTGAAAAAGGAGCAAAGGTAATTCAATAGAGAAAGGTTAGACTTTTCAACTAATGGTACTGCAACAATTGGACATACATATGCAAAAGAAAATGAATCTAAATTCAAAATTTATATCTTTCACAAAATTTAACTCAACAGGGTTGAGTACACCTATCTATACAATGGAATATTATTCAGCAGTAAAAAGGCATGAGTTATCAAGCCACAAAAAGACATGGAGGAAACTTAAATAAATATTGCTAAGTGAAAGAAGTCAGTCTGAAAAGGATATATACTATGTGTTTTGAGTTATATGACATCCTGAAAAAGGGAAACTATAGAAATAGAAAAAGACCAGTGGTTCCTAAAGGTTCAAGAGGAATGAGACAGATATAAATAGGTGCAGCACAGGGGATTTATAGGGTTGGTGAAACTATTCTATATGATATTATAATGGTGAATACATGATGTCATGCATTTGTTAAAAGTCAGCACTTTCCCCCAATACCTTCAGTAAAGTTGTTTCATATATTTGTAATACATTTAGATAATCTTGTCAGTCTTCATTCTTTCCTGGGATATCCTAATGTCTTAAATGCTTTTTTAAAAACAGATTAAAAAATAAGGAGATCCAAGATGGCAGAATAGGGAACGATAGGCTGCATTCCTCCTCCAGAAACTGTGGGAAGCACTATACCATTTAAATATATGTCCCAAAGACTTAAATCTTCTGGCTGTTCATATGTCAGTTGAGCCCTGAATCTCAGCAGAGTTGCAGATAACACCTCCTCTCCAGTTCATCAGACTCACCCAGGACAGAGAATATCTACAACTGCAAGCAAGACAGTTCCATCCATCTGCCCTGTGGGATCTAAGCCCCCTCTCAAATCAAAAGCAGAGTGGGCATCACCATCCCCAAATCCTAAAGGTTGAAGAATGAACAAACATAAGGGGGTGGGGGATGCAACTATGGACCAAAGCAGACTTATTATCATTTTAGTATACAATAATGAGGATTTGTCAAATGGTCACAGGGACCAACTGAAAGAGCTTTCAATGCCCAAAGCTGGTACAATCTGAGCAACAAAATAATTATTGGAGGGGTGGATGTAGCTCAAGTGGTTGAGTGCCTGCTTCCCATGTACGAGGTCCTGGGTTCAATCCCTGGTACCTCCTAAAAAATAACAACAAAACAAACAAACACAAAAAACAACTCTCATTGGGGAGCAGATGTAGCTCAGTGGTTGAGTGCCTGTTTCCCATGTACGAGGTACTGGGTTCAATCCCTGGTACCTCCTAGGAAAAAAAAAGTATTGGATCATTACCCAAAATATAAAATAAATGTCCATGAATCCATACTGATATGAATAAATGGTATCCCAATGAACAGAGAGTGTCTGCAATGAACAGAGTGTCTGCAACTGCAAGCAAGTTAGTTCTATCCATCTGTCCCATGGAATTTAAGCCCCCTCTCAACTGGAAACAGATTGGGCATCACCATCCCAAAATTCTCAAGATTGGGGAATGAACAATGGACTAAAGTAAACTTATTATTATTCTATTATAGACTTATTATTATTCTAGCAATGGAAGAACTTTAATCATTGATATAAAGGCAGTGGCTACCAGAGGCTTTGAGGAGAGGGAGAGGGAAGAATAGTTGTAACATGGGGGCATTTTTGGGACATTTGAATTGTTCTGCATGACATTGCAATGACAGATACAGACCATTATACATTTTGTCATAACCTATAAAATTGTGCAGGGCAGAGTGTAAACTATAATGTAAACCATAGTCCACGGTTAGTAGCAATGCTTCAATATGTTTTCACCAATTGTAACAACTGTACCACACTAATAAAGGATGTTAATGTGGGAAAGTGTGGGAGGGGGAGAGGATAGAGCATATGAGAATCCCCTATATTTTTGATATAGCAGTTATAAAATCTAAAGCCTCTTTAAAAATAAATAAATGGTTGTTTAAATTAATAAAGGAGGAAGAAGAGAAAATACTCCTGTGCAGAAGAACTCCAAATAAATTCTGTAGATATTCCATCTTAAAGGAGGGATAACATAACCCCTCACTTACTAAGTGTGAGCTGCACATAGTGACATTCTTCCAAAGAGTATAATATGGAAAGGGAAGAAAAGAGGGTAACTTTACTGTGGAGAAACCTAAAAACACTATTTCAGTCAAGTGATCAAGGCCAACATCAGCAGTCATAAATCATGTTGATAGCATATATCCTTGATCCTTAATTCAGATTGCTGGAGTCCTTTATAAGCAGAAGAAATTCAGATATATAGAAAGAAAGCCATGGAGAAGTGCTGGAGCTGGACAATGGAACCAGGAAGTCAACGGTACCCAGAAGTGAAAGGAAAGGACATCTCCATATAATGTGAGGCAGAGATGCAAGCAAAGGAACTTCAAGGATTATAGCCAGCATCTAAGTGCTACAGACCCAGGGAAGCAAGAAGCCTGCCAGCCTCTGAAATTGTGAAACAATAATTCCTATTGTTCAAGTCAAACTTTTGTGTGTGTGTGTGTGTTTTCACATTGATTTTAATTCAATATAAGTACATAGTACTGAATAAAGCACATATTTTACTTAGTTTTACACTAATCAAGATAGTGTTTTCATAGTTCACTAAGTGAAGACTGTGTTTTAACATTGATTGTAAGTCCATATAAGTACATAGCACTGAATAAAGCATGTATGTTACTTAATTTTCAGAACTAATCAAGATAGTGTCTTTTTGTTGTTGCAATGATCTTTATTTTTTATTTTATATTTTTTATAAGAGATATTTAGATTAAAGAAATGTTACATAAAAAATATAGGCGATTCCCATATGCCCTGCTCCCCACACCGCCCACATTTACCTCCATTAACAACATCCTTCATTAGTGTGGTACATTCATTGCAACTGATGAATACATTTTGGAAGCATTGCCACTAAGCATGGATTATAGTTTGCATTTCAGTTTCCACTCTCTCCCACACATTCCATAAGTTTATAAGCCAACCTTTTTGATATCACCTTTGACTAAGAAGTTATTCAGAAATTTGTTATTTTCTAACTATTTGGGGATTTCTCAAATTACTTTTTGTTATTGATGTCTAAATTCCTTTGTGATCAGAGAACACTTTGATTACAATCATTTAAAATCCATCAATACTTGTTTTATGACCAAGCGTATGGTCAAATTTTTGAATGCTATATATGCACTTGAACAGAATGTTTGTTTTTTCTGCAACTTGTAGGTGAAGTATACCATAAATATCAGCGAGATCAAGTTGGTTGAGGTGTTAAGTCTTTTTATAATCTAACTGGTTTTCTGACTAGTTCTGTCAATTACAATGAAAGCATTATTAAAATCTCTAATGATACTTGCTGGCTTTTTTGTTTATCTTTTCAACAGATTTTTACTTGTAACTCAGGCACTGTTTTTAGGTCCATATTTGTTTATAATTGTTATGCCTTCTTGATGTATTTCCATTTGTTGTTTGTTTTTTTTTCATTGTTTCTATTTCTCTATTGAGATCTCCCCCCATTTGTTGAGTCATTGTTACCCTATTTTCCTTTAATTCTGTGAACATAGTTTACTTTAATTTTTTGAACTTAGCTTAAAAAGCTGCCTCGAAGTTTTTGCATGCTAAGTACAACATCCGAGTCCGTTCAATTTCTATTGAGTTTTTTTCCCCTGAGTATGGTTCACACTTTCCTGTTTCTTTACTTGTCTAATTAGTTTGTATTGAAAAGTGAACATTAGAAGTTTAAGGTAATATATTATAGACACTCTGGATGCTAATTCTACCTGCCCCCCCCCCGCCCGACCAAGGATATTTGTTTGTATGTTTTTAGTAACTTGGATGGATGAAAACTTCAAAGCCTGTCCCCTGTGCATTGCGTGATGATTGAAGTTTTGCTCAGGATTATTCTTTCTTTTTCTTCCTTTTCTCTC
Source organism: Cabassous unicinctus (assembly GCA_029593785.1). Lineage (NCBI taxonomy): Eukaryota > Metazoa > Chordata > Mammalia > Cingulata > Chlamyphoridae > Cabassous > Cabassous unicinctus. The sequence continues at coordinate 70,660 of JAQZBX010000801.1, forward strand.
TTCCTTCTTCCCTCCCTCCCTCCTTTCCTCCCTCCCTACCTCTCTTTTCTCTTTGTTTCTCTTTCTTTTTCTTTCTTTCTCTCTCTTTCTTTCTTTCTCTCTCTTTCTTTCTCTCTCTTTCTTTCTTTCATCTTTCTCTTTTCTTCTGTCTTCATTCATTCATTACTTACTTACTTAATTATTTACTTATCTATTTATTTAGTCTTGCTTTCTAGAAGTCACCCCTGTGTCTGCATAGCTTCATGGTCATCAATGTTCTGGAATAGGTTGTGCTCAAATATCTCAGTCCTTTTATGTCTCTTTCATTTCCATAAGCTCTCATTAAATTTCTGGATGATCTGCTGCTCTTCCCAGCTGGGATCACAAACTTTAGACCTTTGGGTTTCCCCTGTTTCCTACCGATTTCAGTACGTTCCCTTATAATGCCAGCACAGCTTTTCTTCTCTCCAAAATGTTTCTTGCTTCCTTCAGCTTAAAAACTTCATTTTTTTGTGGCTGGCCTCATACTAATAACTCAGCTATATTGGAGATGGGGGGTGATGAGAGTCTCCCCAGGCCATATGACCACAGATTCTCCTTGTTCTTAACTCAAGTTCCAGTGATTTTTTTCACGAGTAACTGTGTCTTAGTTTGTTATTTGACTTTGGTCTATTTCTAGAATCATGAAATGGTTGTTCTTGACATTATGTCTTTTTTAATACTTGCTTTTTGGGGAAAGAGGCCTCTATGTCAGGCTAGTATGACTTTGGAAAACATTTTTCCACATGACTGAGTGGCAGTTAAATATGATAGCATATTTGACTTTTGCAGCAAGATCATGAAGAAATCCATTTTTAAAAATATTGTGAAGTTCATTTTTTTCCCCAAAAACTCTCACTGTTTGGACAGTCACCTATGTTGTTTTTTTCTTTTTCTAACTTTAAATAGTCTAAGATTGTCAGGTTATTTTTTGTTAATGTTTTTTTCAAGATTAATGGAGTCTTCTAATATCACTTTCATTGACTTCAGGAAATCCCGTGCCTTTTCCAAATTTGAAATTTAACTTTGCATTTGATTTTCATTGTACTTGAACTGCATAGATGATTAATTACAACGTTTATAACCAGTGGTAAAATGACATGCAAAGACAATCAAATGTTTAGGCAGGCAAAGACATTTGGGTTAAGCAGAAACAGATGTTTGATAGGGACCATTTTTACAAGCATAAGATTTTTTTTATATTGTAATGACTCTTCCTTTATTATCCAAAGTTGTAACTATAAGGTTCAAATAATAAATAGTGTTAACCAAGAACCCATGTATTTCTGAAGAGGAGATTCCTTTTTATTTTCAAGATGACCAGGCTTGCTCTCTACAGGATTCAAGCACATACAGGAAGATTCATCTTTTAGCGACTATATTCCCTACCAGGCTCAAAGGAAGGCTTTTATTTATTACAGAACCTTTTACTTTGTTTTCCATAAGGTCATGAATTCAGCCAGACCTACTAACAGTTAGGTATCCTTTACTCTTTTTCATTTTTCTTTACCAGCCTATGATTCTAATGGATAACCAAAGAGGAGCAGAGAAGCTTTTTGCATGGGAGTGGGGAGTAGGAGAAAACATATTATACTTCAGAATATGATTTTAAGATCATTCTTCAAAGTTTTGCATTAAAGTCTGAATGAAAATCAATACTATTCAACTTGTTAAATCACTTAATCATTTCCTTGGAACTAAGGCCACAATTTATCTGAACTTGGGAGTCTAATTTTTAAGACTGAGCTAACTCTTTATGTTGTAACATTTTTTTTATTTGGTCATATTCTGGAATCTAAATCAGACTTCTGTGTCACTTATTCAGCACTTTATAATTTTTTCCAAGGGACTTGAATTCCTCTCATTGAAAACCAGAGTAAATATTGTAATGTCCCACCAAAACTTATCATTGCTGTTGATGTCATTATCCATATTGATAGATGATGCCATAACCCAGTCATCCTTTTCCATGATTATACCCTAAAGATTGTTTGTCACAAATATCTTCAAGATTTCCAAAATTGTGATGTCATTCATCCCAGTCTCTTACAAAGTGATTATTTTAGGGATTCCCATTCCAGAAATTCACTAACTTTATTAATACCACCAATACAACAACCCTACAATTTTTACTATCCATTGTTTCCTTCATTTATTGGCTTTTCACCTTAAAAAAGTTATATATAATTGTCTGGCAATATCATCTCAACTATCTTTGGCTTCCTGACCTTCCTCCTTCTCTCTCTTTCTCTTTTTCTCATTGGTTAAATCTCAATCATAGTTTAGTTAATATTTTTCTTACTCATTGTATTAGTCTTCCAAAGAGGTGCTGATGCAAAGTACCAGAAGTCTGTTGGCTTTTATTAAAAAAATATTTTTGGGGGGTAAAAGCTTACAGTCTGAAGGCCATGGAAAGTCCAGCTCAAGGTACCATATGAAGCACTTTCTCACCAGAGTCAACTGCCACGTATTGAAGCAGGATGGTGGGCCATCTCTGCAAGGTTTCAGCCTTCCCCTCTGGGCTTCCTCTCTCAGGCTCAGATGCTCCACTTTTCCCTATTTCAGGTGCAGGTTGGCATAAGGCTTGTCTCTCAGGGCTTCCTATAGCAGTCTCTGCTTTCATGCTCTCTGCCCAAGGCCAGCAGTAAGTTATCAGGCAAAATGGTTCATCTCTCCCTGGGGCTTCAGCTGTTTGAGCCTTATCCTTTCTGTCACATGGCAGATCAAACATGACAGAGCTCTCTCTTCCTGTGTGTTTGTCTGTCTGTGTCAGTGCCCATTTATATCAGACCCACCAAGGGGAGAGGGGACTCAACCTGAATCATGCCTTATTGACATGGTCAAGTCAAAAAGCCCTCAAAGCAATCTTAACAGGTAATCTAATCAAAGCCCTCTCTATTGAATTTAATATGATCAAAGGGTATCATACCCAGAGGAATAGGTTAGTTTACAAACATAATCTTTCTCTTTTTGGGATTCATAAATAATCTCAAACTGCCACACTCATCATCCACACCCATGCAGCTAAATGCTGCTGCAGGACATCATACGCTATGCTAATGGGACTAATTTCAAATTTATTGTTGTCAAATATCACATGGATGCTCAACACTGACAGACCATCCTACAACACTTCCCCATTGATTTCAGTTTGTTGACCTCTGAGATGACTGCACACTTTTTCCTCTCTTCAAATCTCTACACCTTCTCATCTCACTCCCAGCTGATAACCTTGCCTCATTCTTCATAGGATAAAGATGCAATTAAATAAAATGTATCCCACCTCTTCATGACTAAATTCTCCAACTTATTGAGTGTATACATAATTTATCTTCTCTCCTGTATCAAGTGGTAGAAGACTCGACTGTTGTAGAAGCCACACACTAGATTTATGCTCTGGATCATATCTTATTCTCTCAGGTAGTTCTATTCTAAAATTATTTCCTTTATTCCATATACTATTCACTCTTTACCATATCATTTGAAAACAGCATTAAATAAGCCCTAATATTACCCACTTTAAAAAATTCCCTTCCTGATCCCATATCTTACTCCAGCTCTCTGCTTTTCTTCACCGGAAAACTCTGCAAAAGAAGGATCCATTCTTATAATATCCATTTCTTCAATGTTTATACTCTTCTTACCTTACTTTGATGCTGATCATGCCACTAAAATAGCTCTAAGTAAGGTCATTGTGATAGTTAATCTTATGAGTAAACTTGGCTAGGTTATAGCATCCAGTTATTTACTCAAACATAAATCTAGTGTTACTGTGAAGGTATTTTCTAGATGTGGTTAACATTTACAGTCATTTGACTTTAAATAAAGGAAATGTTCCTTGATAATGTAGGTGGGCCTCATCAAATCAGTTAAAGACATTAAGAGGAAACTGAATTAAAAAAAAAAAAAAGAAATTTTCTCTCAAAACTGCATCACAAAATCCTGCCTGAGTTTTCCATCTGCTGGACTGTCCTATAAAATTCATACTTGCCAGCCCCACAATTGCATGGGCCAATTCCCTAAAATAAATCCTATATTTTTATATCGTTTCTCTTTCTCTGGAGAAGCCTGACTGACATGTCACTATGACTTATGTTTTGTCAAAACCAATGTATCTTCATCTTACTTGACTTCTCAGCAGCATTTAACACAGTTGATCATTCCCTCCATCTTAAAGCACTTTGCTTTCTAAGCATCTGTGATTCTTCTGTGACACCGTAAACTGTTAATTTTCTTCCTACTTCATTGGATCCTTCTCAATATCTTTCTCTAGCTTTTCCATCTGCGACTTCTAGATGGAGAACTCTAGAGCTTGATCTTAGGTCAGCTTCTCCATCCCTATCCTCTTTATTATTTCATTCAGTTCCAAGGTTTTTTTGTTTGTTTGTTTGTTTTTATTGTGGGTAAAAATCAAATTTTTCACAATACAAACCAATATTTGTAAAGTAATATATAGATATATAAGCATATATGTGCATTTGCTTACATAAATGTTATTTTTTTTCATATGTATTTTAAAAGATGCTTAGATTACATAAATGTTACACAAAAATTACAGGGATTCCCATGATCTCCATCTCCCATACCTCCCATAACATCTCACATAAACATCGTTCATAAGTGTGGCACATCACCTGCAATGAATATAATAACTATCAAATGAGTTCTGTGCTCGTGTATTCAACTACTTATTCAACATAAGATATCTCATGCTGAAAATGTTCAAAACAGGAATATCGATTCTCTTATCCACAACTTGGCTTTCCCTATTAGAAATTGGCACTACCACCCATGCAGTTGCTTAGACCAAAAATCCAGAAGTCATCTGTGATTGTTTGTTTTCCTTCACATCCCTCATTCATTCCATCAGTAATACATCTCAGTTCTATTTTCAAAATACATCATCATTCCAACCATTTTTAACCATCTCTACAGGTCCAACTCTAGACCCAGTTATCATTTCCCCCCCCCCTGGATTATTTACAAATCCAAGATTCCTTTCTTCCTTTCTTGTCCTTATAGTCCATCATCCACATAGCAAGTGGAGTCATCTTTCTAAAGTATAAGTCAGATCAAGTTATTTTCCTGCTTAAAAACTGTCCAATGACTTTCTCTCACACTTAGAATAAAATGAAAGCTCCTTACCACAACATATAATGCCTTACTGTTTTAGTTTGCTAAAAAACTCTGGGAACAATATACCAGAAATGAGTTGGCTTTAATAATGGGAATTTATTATGTTTAAAGCTTACAGTTCTGAGGCCATATAAGTGTCCAAATCAAAGCATTATCAAAGAAGCTTTCTCACCAGGCTGCAGCTGTGGGTGATCCCGTCTCTCCCCTCTCCTCCAGGCCTCATTGTTTTCAGCTTCTAGCTGCTCTGTCTGTGGCTTTTCTCTCTCCCATGTTTGTTGATCATCCCCCATTTATAAAGGACTCCAGTAGAGGATTAAGACCCACCCTGGGTTATGCAATCCCATCAAAGGTCCTTAACTGAAGTAATTTAATCAAAAGTTAACAACTACAATAGGTTTACATGCACAGGAATGGATTAGCTCTAAGGATACAATCTTCTGGCTTCCACCCAGCTTCAAACTGTCACACTTACATGATCTGATCCTTGAAAACTTCCTCAACATCCTCTCTGTCCACTATACTCTTCATTCCTTGCTCTCCAGCCACACTGACCTTTCTTTCCATCAAGCATATTAACCCTCATTTCTATCTTAGGGAACTTACATATGTTGTTACTTCTTCTAAGAGCTCTGTTCACCTAAATCCTTACATGTTAGCCTCCTTTCATCATTTTCATCATTCATATCTGAAAAAAAAATCATTACTTCAAAGAGAATGTCCCTCATTACAAGGAAAGATATAGGCCATTTTACACCAGCATATACCATGCAGAACTGTGTGGGAGAGAGTGTGGTCTACAATGTGAACTATGGTCCATGCTTAGTGGCAAAACCCCAGGATGTGTATATCCATTCAGGTGATGAGCCACACTAATGAAAGATGTTTATGTGGGATGTTATGGGAGGTGTGGGAGGTGGGGAACATGGGGATCCCTGTAATTTTTGTGTAACATTTATGTACTCTAAGCATCTTTTAAAATTAAAACACACACACACACACAACAAAGAAAATGTCCCTGACCACCCTTAGAAAATTCCACCACTACAACCTTTCTGTACCATACTGCAACTAGTTTATTTACATCAGAGTACTTACAACCCTAAAATTATCTTAATTGCCTTTTTTAAAGGATTTATTTATTTATTTACTTTTATGCATTTTTACCCCTCCACCCCCCCACCCCACCCCCGTTTTTGCTGTTTCTGTATCCATTCACTGGGCAACTCTCTGTGTCCTTTTCCTGCCTTCTCTTCTCATCCTTCTCCTCCTGTCTTCACTGGGATTCGATCCTCAGAACCTCCGATGTGGGAGAAAGGCGCCCTACTACTGCCTGCGCCACCTTAGTTCCTGGCTTTTTGGTGCGTCTCGTCTTTGCTCTCCCTTGTGTCACTCTCCTGTTATGTCATCATCTTGCTGCGTGGCTTGTGGGGCCTGGCAGCTCACCCATGGATGGGGCCTGTTGGCTCACCCGCAGATGGGGCCTGCTGGCTCACCTGTTCATGGGGCCAGGTGGCGCACCTGCGCACAGGGCCTAGCGGTTCACCCGTGGAGGGAGCCTGCTAGCTCACCTGCTCGCAGGGCCTGGTGGTTCACCCGCACACAGGGCCTGGTGGCCCACGCACCTTCCATATTTTTCTTTTTTTAAAACTTTTACTGGGAGGTCCCAGGTCCCTCCATATGGGAGACGGATGCCCAACCACCCGAGCTACATCTGTCCCCCTGCTATATCTCTTAAGGTTGACCAAAGATACCCAAAGTTACAGTTTTTCCCATATAAGATGGTCATATAATAAATCAGGCTTAGTTTATCACCAGCATTCTAAAAACCAGACCTAGGGAGATAAACTAGGTCTGGGAACACATGCATGGTTTCTAATATAGCAAATGTTTAGCCTATTAATTGCCTTTTTATATGCTTATTGCTTGTCCCCCAACCACAAGTTGAATGTAATTTCCTTGGGAACAGTGACCTTGTCTGTCTTCTCCACTGCTCAGTCCCAGGGCTTAGAACAGAACCTGCTTCAGAGTAGGTATATTTTTTCTGTATGATTGACAGAAGAAATAAAAAGACAGAGAACTTTAAAGTATGCAACCAGAAACTATTCAAGAGTGTGACTTTCATGATTTGTTTAGTTATTGCTGTAAAATAGACTGGAAATTATCACAGGGATTAGTTCTTCTGATGGGAGGAAAGGGCATTAAATAAAGGCTACCTGACACATTTTGATTATGTGTTGGAGCTTTGAAACACTACACAATAAATATCCTAGTGTACTCATGCGTGATCATAGGGATTACCTGTCACAACTTAAGAGTTTTAGGGACGAATACTCAATGACATCTGTGCAGATTCTTTCTGTGGTAGTTTGGGAGTTAAGATTCCAACCTCTCAATCTAGAAGTTTCCAAAAGGTAGAGAACAGCTCATGACATATATGCATGTATCTTCACCTTTTTTCTTCAGACCTCTGCCCACCCATCATCTCCTGGCTGCTCAGTCTCACCATCCAAAGATGCAAAACTGCAGGGTGAATGCAGCTGACACAGAGCCATGGGTACCACTCTGGCACACTGTAGCATCCACTGTTGGGCCCACCAGATTATTTACTAGCTTCCTTGATGTCATTGTCTTGACAAGTAACTCTGGGAATTCAGCACATTTTTCCCCTTCAGCTACTCGCTGCCAGAATATTTGACTCTCTGGATGTGTCAGACAGGCTCTGTAATTAAATGGCTCAGCATTTCTGTTTGTCAGGGTGATATAAAATAAGGGGAAAAAATGTTTGCTTTGTGAAGCCCTGCCATAAAACCTTCAGGAAGGATTATACATCATCAGGCTTTTGGTTCCCAAAGGAAAGTGCTCTGAAAGACAAAACATCTTTAGTGTCAATTTTCAACCAAGAGAAAATTGAATGAAATGAAGTTTGACATATGGAACTGTTTTCTTAAGTTGTTTCAAATGTGAGTCACAAGAAAGGCCACTTTGAGGATATGGCAGAAGATCAGCTGAGATTTTTCTTATAATTTGGATGGGGCCAAGATGCTGACTTACCTCTGTGTGCCCATGGGCCATGCCGTGGACCACAAGCAGCTACAGAAGAACTGAACCCATTAATCATTTGTGACTACAGTCTCTACTTGGTTCTTACAGTTGCTTCTATAGAAAGGGAGGGTGAAACTAGCTTGGGAAACTTTCAGGGAGACTGCCTCTACTTTCACCTAGCCAAGCCCATTACATGAAAACAGCATTCTCTTTTCATCAAATACTTCCACAGCAGCATACATTTTTAAAAACTTTCCTATCCCAGTAAGGGATAAAATATGACTACCATAATTGCATCCTTAATTCATATTAGAAATTCAGTCTGTAAAATTAACACTGACATGCTATGATGAAACATAGTTATTGTACTAAACTTAAAACTGAAAGAAGAGTGTATTTCTCAGTAGCTATGTTCATATATACATATTGGGATGTTAACTAATTAATGTAATTAATATACAATCTCATAAAGTGTCCATAGTTGACTTTCACCTCCCTCAGTTCTAGACTCAGTATACAACACAGAAGGTTAATTCAGATTCATTTTTAAAATGAAGTAAGATTTTCCAAGCCTTTGTACCAAGTATTTCTTTGCCAGAGTTATGGATCAAAGTAATCTGCCCTCTTCCTCTTTGCCCTTTTCCTAATTCTAATCACAAGAATCCTTTAACAGGCAATAATATGCATATTTGTTTCTATTTCCTTGTAAAGTTAAATTTAAAAGATTATGCTTTACAGCTCTCACACCTGACTCATGATCTCAGCAAAAAGTAAGAAATAAGTGAATGAATTCTCCCTTTGGAGAGGTTTGGTTCATAGCAGGAGAGGAAAAATTTCTCCCAATATATTGGAAGTAAGAAAATAAAAGGGAGCTTTGAAAGTGATATTGATGAACATGTTTTACTCTCCCATCCCCTAAATGTCTGAGCCAATATAGTCAGTGCAAAGGGAAGAACCTTCCTTTATGGATTGATATAGTATGAATCTGAGGTTCAGAGAGAATAATGGGTCCTCCAGGTGAGAGCAGCCCACCTCACAAACAGCAGTAAGAAACATGTGCACACACAGGAGTGGACTGGCCTCTTCTCAGTGCTCCTTACACCACGTTTCCTGAGGATGTTTCTATAGCATCTTATCTAGGGCAACTCTGTGTGGGAGCCTCTGTGGTTGTGTTCCTTCTTCACACACAGCCCAAACACTAATCCTCAGGAGATTTCAAGCACCAGGCTCTTGCTTATTAGATGTGCTGATCAATTTTAATTGAACAAGTAGAAGTGCACATTTGCACAGTATGACACAAGGTGCATCCACTAATGGAGCTCCTAGCAGGGAAGCCAGAACATTTCCTGAGTGCTCCTCTCCTAAGAAGCCTGTCCTCTTTTGATGGAGTCCACATTCTGCAAGGAATACACATAGAATTGGGAGGGAGAAAAGGGACCATTGGCCTCATAGTGAGAGCAATCAGGTCGTCCATGATGGGGACCTCAAAAGTGCATTGACTGTCAATGTGGAGATGGATGTCACAGCCATATCACATTGTTGTATCCCTTAAGAGAAATCAAGCTGTTGGGTGGTGGCTTTATTGTGCCCTAGTAACAATGAGTACCATTTGCTAAAATTGGGCCTAAGCACTTATGGATCCTATCTCTTCTTTAAAGTGAATCTTGACCCTGGACCTTTATGGCCTGATGAGATATGGGTCATGCTTTGCTCCATCGTTAATATTCAAGACTTCCTCTTTCAATGCTCTGGCCAGACTGACCTTACTTTAACATGCCTCTTCTACTCTATTTTTTTTTTTAAGATTTTATTTTATTTATTTATAACTCCCCTCCCTCCACCACCCCCCTTGTTTGTGCTTGCTGTCTACTCTCTGTGTCCATTTGCTGTGTGCTCTCTCTGCTCATCCTCTCTTTAGGAGACACCAGGAACTGAATCTGGGAACTCCCATGTGGGAGAGAGGTGCTCAATTGAGCGAGCCTCCTCAGCTCCCTGATTTGTTGCATCTCTCATTGTCGTTCCTCTTTGTGTCTCTTTGTTGCATCATTTTGTTGCATCAGCTTGCCATGATGCCTGTCGGGCCAGCTCGCTGTCTTGCTTGCCCTCTCCAGGAGGCATCAGGAACCAAACCTGGGACCTCCCGTGTGGTAGGTGGGAGCTCAATCATTTGAGGCACATCCACTTCTCGTCTTCTACTATTTTCCCACTGCCTTCTTTCATGGTCTTGATTCTTGAAATTCTCTTATCCTAGAGAGTTTTCTGCATATCTTTACATAGCTGGTTCCTTATATCTCAGTACTTTGCTAAAATATTATCTTCTCAGAGAAGTCTTTCTGGGCCTCCTGATCTAAAATCATCCCTCATCTCACCATCATTTATTACCACATGTCTCTGTTAATTTCCTTCTTCAAATAATGAATTTGTTTTGTTTATTTATTAATTTATTTGTTCTTGGTCTTCTTCCTCAGGATCTAAGTAATACAAGGGGAAAGAGTATATCTGTAGCACTAGGGCCAAAACTATGCCTGGCACCTATTAGTTGCTCATCCAAAACTTGTGGCAAAACAAATCAGCAAATGAGCATAACTTTTATCATTAAATAAATGAGCAAACTGAATTTTAGAGAAACCAACTAACTTGCCTATAACTACTACATGGCAGTGAGAAGATTTGAACCCAAGTTTGTCTTGACAAGATTTTAGATATACAGGCTGACTTCAGAGCTGGAATCTTCTTTTTCCTCACAATTACATCACCATTTTCCCCAGGAAATTTAATTCATTCATATAGCTTTTCTGCTGGAAATATTGGATCAGTAGCTAATCATTTATCTAGATAATTTGTTCCAGAATTCTCAACACTCTATCCAACAATTGTTTCCCTTCTCCCATGGCATTGCATTTACAAAATAAACAATTTTTTAAAAAAGCAGGTTTGTAAATAATAGCTTTATTGAGATATAATTCACACACTATAAAATTCACTCTTTGAAAATGTACATTTCCATGGATTTTAGTATATTCACAGAGTGGTGCAACCATCACCAATATGTAATTCCAGAACATATCTGTCACCTATGATGTTTGGCATTGTTTAGATGCCAGAAAAATGTTCTTAAAGTTAATCCATTCCTATGGGCGTGGACATATGGTAAGTTGGATCTCTTGGTGAACAAGATATATATATATATATATATATATTTTTTTTTTTTTTTGAGGTAACAGGGCCAGGATTATTGAACATATGACCTTGTATGTGGGAAGCAGCTGTTTAACCACTGAGCCACATCATCTTCCCTGGATTGGTTTTTTCAATTGTTTTGCTTGTTGTTTTGTTTTTGTTTCTTCAGGAGGCACCAGGAACTGGACCCAAGACCTCCCATGAGGGAGGCAGATGCTCAACTGCTTGAGCCACATCCACTCCCAATGATCTTAAGATGTGACCCATCTCATTCAGGTTGGTTCATAATCCTCTTACTGGAGTCCTTTATAAAAAATTAAATTCAGACAAAGAAAGAGAAAGCCACAGAAGCAAAAAGCTACAGGCATCAAAACCCATAAGAGAAGAGAGAGACCAGCAGATACTGCCATGTGCCTTTCCATGTGACAGAGGAGTCCATGATCACTGGCAGCCAGTCTTCAGAAATAAAGCATCACTTGATGATGTCTTGATTTGGACATTTGTCTTAGTCTCAAAACTGTAAACTTGTAAGTTAATAAATTCCTACTGTCAAAGCCAATGCATTTCATGGTATCTGCTTGAGTAGCTTAAATTAATCCATCACTCCAAAAAGAAACCCTTTTCCTATGAGCTATCACCCTCTACTTGCCTTTCCCTTGATCCCTGGCATCCACTAATCTACTATCTGACTTTATGGATTTGCCCATTCTTAGACATTTTATTTAAAAGGAATCATATAATATGCACCTTTTGTATTTGGCTTCTTTCACAAAGTGTAATGTTTTCAAGAAACATTCATGTTGTAGCATGTATTAGTACTTCCTTTTATATGAATGAATAATAATAATATTCCACATTTTGTTGGTACATTATTCAATTGATGGGCATTTGGATTGTTTCTGCTTTCTGACTATTATGGAAAATGCTGCTATGAATTTTTGTGTACAAGTTTTTGCATGTTTACAATTATTTTAGGTATATGCCTAGAAGTGGAATTGCTGGGTCATATGGTAAATTTGTTTAACTTTTTAAGGAACTGCCAAACTGTTTTTCCAAAGTGTACCATTTTACATTCCCACAAACAATGGACAAAAGTTCCAACTTCTCCTCTCATCAATAATTGTTTATGTCTGTCTTTTTTTATTACAGCCATCCTAAGAAGAGAACCCTCATTGTAGTTTTCTAATTTTTTTCTTTATTTTAAAGGAGTTTAGGTTACATAAATGTTGCTTCAAAAATATTAAGGATTCCCATATACCCCACCCCTCCCCTCCCATACTTTCCCCCATTAACAACATCTTTTATTAGTGTAGTACATTTGCTACTGTTGATGAACACTTACAGACCTACAGAAGAACCAATGGAATATTGAATTCCCATCCTGACAAGTCTTGCTACATTCTCCAATAGAGGGGCAAGAATCTCTAGAGTACATGAGCAGTGCCTAGTGAAGGAGGATAGACCAATATGCCAGGCCCTTGATATTGATGCTTGTACTTATGAACCTTGTTCTTGTGAAATTGAAACTTGGCCTGGTAATATATATTGCCTGAGAGTTACTTCCTGCAGGCCTCTTTGCTGCTCAAATGTGGCTTCTCTCTAAGCTAAACTCAGAATAAAAATTCATTGCCTTCCCCCCATTGTGGGACATGACTCCTGGGGATAAGCCTCCCTAGCATTTAGGGATTAATACCAAACACCAACTAATGATGAACTTGGAGAAAGGCCTAGACCAAAAGGGGAAACTATTAAATGCAAATGCGTTTTTATGGCTAAGAGATTTCAAAGTGAGTTGGGAGGTTATTCCAGAAGTTACATTTATGCACATCTCAGGAGGACCTCACTGTCTGCTACAGTAAACAGTGCCTCAAGGAGGGGTGCTCCTGGGGGTTCTAGAGACACCTAGACACTATAGGCAGGGCAGACACCACAGGAAATCAGCACCCCTTCAATTGGCCTTACTTTGGAATATATCATTGTAGTTTTGATTTGCATTTCCCTAGTGACTAATGATGTCAAGCATCATTAGCCTGGCTAAAGGTTTGCACAAGCAATTTAGCTAGCAGCATAGCACCTTGAACTTAAAGAATAATCATTTACAGATCCATAACATAAGAATCTCAAAACACATTCTCTGTATAAGAACTCCTTTATTAGTAGATTCTCAATTTCTGACTCAGTCTGGGTTACCAAGAGACAGACTCTGAGACCACTATATAAGTGCAAGTAGCTTATTTAGAAGGTGCAGGAAACAGTTGAGAGTAGGAAAAGGGACACATTGAAGGGATGGCAGTAAATAAAGTATGCATTACTGTCTGCCACCATAGTGGGAAAATGAAAATAGAGATTGTCTTTTGGGGGTAAACACCAAGAAATTATCAAAATATAGTCCTCCAAGTTGTGCTTCCTAAGAGATGAGGATGCTGGGTTATTTTATACAACTCCTGGTTGTCATTGTTGGAGGCTTTCTCCTGAGGGATTCCCTGGCACCTCCAGCCTACTATGTTCATGGGAAGATGAGTTCTCTGCAGTTCTGGAGCAAGCTTTTAGGCATAGAGATATAGCTATTGGCAGTTGAAAGAAAATGGAAGCACATAAAAATAGTAAGGTCAGAGGGATATAGGGAAGACATTGACAGTGTCTGCAACACAGAGAAAGGAGAGGTTCTCCTTCCTACCTAAACAAATTCAGCGTTTATCCCAAGCATCACTTCTAGAGGCAGTCAGAAGGAACATGAAAGAGGAGAATATCATGGATAGATTCAACTTGCAGCAATATAGCATTATGAGCTGATATGCTAGTGAAAATTATTTCTATAACTTTTATCAACTTGCAGCAATATAGCATTATGAGCTGATATGCTAGTGAAAATTATTTCTATAATTTTATTTTCTTATAAAATAAGTTCACTAGAACTTATTTCAAAACAAGAAAAGAACTCAGAAAAAAAAAGATCAAAAGAAGCTTTATGCATGGGACATGACTCCTGGGGATAAGCCTCATTGGCACCAAGGGATTATTACCAAGCACCAACTAACAATGGATCTGGAAAAAGAACTTTACCAAAAGGTCAAGTTTTTATGGCTAAGAGATTTCAAAGTGAGTCAGGACACCATTCCAGGTGTTATGCTTATGTATACCTCAGCAGGATCTCATTGACTGCCACAGTAAACAATGCCTCATACAGCAGGGATCCTGAGGGCTCTAGAGACATCTAGACACTATAAGCAGGACAGACAAGCTCCAGAATTTGGCACCCTGTCAGTGGGCCTTACTTTGGAATTTATGCTCCCCAGTGTAACAGAGTTAGACTCATTTATAGTTTCCCTACACATGGCTCTGCTACCCCTCTTATTTGAACCTATAATTAGCACTATACTTGGTAAATATTTGTCCCAGAGATTAAATCTTTGCTCTGATCATGAGCCAGTTGAGTCCTGAGTCTCAGCAGAGTTGCAACACCTACTCTCCAGTTCATTGAACTTACCCAAGACAACGAGCAAGGAGATGATGATGGACAATGCCCATCAGAAGGAACAGAGAGCGTCTGCAACTACAAGCAAGATAGTTCCATCCATATTCCCCATGGGATCTAAGTCCCCTTTCAATTAGAAACAGAGTGGGTATCACAATCCCCAAATCCTCAAGATTGGGGAATGAACAATGGACTAAAGTAGACTTATTATTCTATTACAGATTTATTATTATTCTATGAATGGAAGAATTTTAATCATTGATATAAAGGCAGTGGCCACCAGAGTTTCTGAGGGGAGGGAGAGGGAATAATAGGTGTAACATGGGGGCATTTTCTGGGCATTGGAATTGTCCTCCATGATATTGCAATGACGGATATAGGCCATTATACATTTTGTAATAACCTATAAAATTGTGCAGGGCAGAGTGTAAACTATATTGTAAACTATAGTACATGGTAGTAGCAATGCTTCAATATGTGTTCATCAGTTGTAACAAATATACCACACTAATGAAAGTTATTGTTAATTTGGGAAAGTGTGGGAGGGAGAGGGGTGGGACATATGGAAATCCCCTATATTTTTTATGTAACATTTATGTAATCTAAAGCTTCTTTAAAAGCTTTTTTTTTTTTTTAAAGTAGTCTTCTTCCTGCATAATGATTTTGCAAGAGTTAAGGGAGGTTTAAAAACTGATAATCAGCTGTTTTAGATAGAGTTGTATTTTTTAATAATAGCTTTATTGATATGTAATTTACATACCATAAATTTCACCTGTTTAGAGTGTACCATTCAGTAGTTTTGAGTATATATAGAGAAAGTTGTGCAGCCATCACTATAATCTAACTTTAGAATATTTCATCACAACAGAACTAGGAGACAGTGAGTTAGGGGTCCCCAAGACCAACCCCAGGTTCTATGATTCATTAGGAGGGCTCTCAGTACTTTGCATATAGTCATGCTAATGTCTATGATTTATTATAACAAAAGGATATAGAGAAAAATCAGCAAATGGGAAAAGATGAATGAGACTAAGTCCAGGAAATTGATGTGCAAGCTTCTGATAGTCCTTTCTGAGGATGTGCTTAATTTGCCAATGAGTTGCAAATCAAGGAGGTTCATTACATATTCAGTACTCATGGGTTTTATACTGGGGGTTAGTTATACAGACCTCTTCTGCTTTTTTATGAATCCCAAAAAGGAAAAAAAAAATGTTTTTAAATTAATACATTCTTGTGGGTATGGAACCTTTTTGATTGGATTACATCAGTGAGGCATGAGCCAGCTTGGGTTTCCACTCTCTTTCTGGGTCTGATATAAAAGGAGACACAGAGAGAGACAGTCACACTCAGTGAGAAATGAAGCTACCATTTTTGATCTTGCCACGTGAGAGAGGATTCCAGGTTTGCCTACAGAAAGGCCAAGAAGCCCCAAGAGATTGAGAGAGGAGGCCCATAAAGAGAAACATCCTATGCCTGGTTGCCCACAGCTGAGCTCTGGAAGATAGGAGATTCTGGAGGGGAAGGCAGAGACCTCGGCAGAGATTGCCCACCATCTTGATTCACCACATGGTAGCTGACTTTGGTGAGAAAACATCTCTAATGTTGCCTTGATTTGGACATTTCATGGCATCGGAACTAAATAAAATTCCCATTATAAAAGTCAACCCATTTCTGGTACTTCAGCAAACTAAGACAAAAAGTAACAAAATCTACATACCGAGAGGGAAACCATTTGTTCAGCATAAATCGACTTTCCCAAATTCCAAGCTCCCAGAGACCAGCCAAGGACCAACTTCATTAGCAGGCCTTTCTTAGGCTAAACAATCCGACCTGCTATGTTAACTCTTTTCTGCATGCATCCTCCTGGGCCTGTGGAAGGAAGGGAGTGGGAACTGAGAAAATTGCATTAAATGAAGACTGAATGGGCTGCCCTTCTCTGTAAAATACTGGTGAGGCTAGCATTTTATACTCTGCTAAACTGTCATTCAAAGGCACAGGTGAGACAAAGACATAATCATAGAAGCAAAGACTGAGAAAGTTTTCTATTCAAGGACAATCACTAAAAAAAATTCTAAAGAATGTACTTCATGAACCATGGAATCAGTGGATATACTAAGCAATGATGTGAATAAAATGCTGGGAAATATAAATATGCATTGGCTGTAAAAGGCAATTCTTGCAATGACTGATTGAGCATGCATATGTGTGGGGAGGACAAGTATGGAACCCAAACACTAGTAAAAGGAAATATAAAAAAGATGAGAGGAGGTGAAAAAATTAAAACATTCTGAGGTTCTATCCCTGTTTGGGCAGAGGATGGAGATATTGATTAATTCAAGCTTTTTAAAAATTTTAAAGTAACACCTAAAATAACAGAACCAGAATAAAGCATTCTAATCATTTAAAGACTCTGGTCAAACCTCAATATCAATTTGATCCATAACTTTATATCACTCAAAATTGAATGGGGGGGTTTGTGAAGCTTGATACACCACTCTTAAATTCACACAGAAGAATAAAAGTCCAAGAATTGCCAAGACAAATTTTGAAGTCAGGTTTTACCAATATAGTGACTGATTATAAACTATCCTGAGCAAAATATCATGGTATTTGTTGAGTGGATAGGTAAATAGATCAATGTAAAAAAGAAAATTCAGAAATACCCATTTGTAAATTTGTAAACTTGATGTATAATAGATGTAGGATTATAAATCAGTGAAGAATGGATGGACTATTTTGTTAATTGGTTATAATTATGGCAAAAAATACCAAACAAAACAAAACATTGATCACTAGCTCACACAACATCCAAAAAAATCCAAATTTGAATGGATAAAAGCACAATTTTTAAAATTTTAGAAATAAACATTGGAAAGTATCTTAATGACATTAGGGTAGGAAAAAAATACTTGTACCAGATACAAAAACAATATCTTTAAAAATATGAATAAATTTAACATTAATATTAAAAGTATTATTATGACAAAAAATAATTTAAAGAAACATAAAAGAGAGCTTGAACACTGAAAGAAAATATTTGTGCTTCATTTATTCAACTAAGAATTTGAGTAAAAATTATGAGAAAGAGCTTTTATAAGTCAAGAAAAAATCCAAAGAGAATCAAATCCATGAAATGCAGAGGTAAGTCAGAAGAAAAAGCATGTTGTAAACTATAGAAATATGTTCAACCCCTAGCATAAAAAGGGAAAGGCAAATTAAAACGAAAGGATGCCATTTAACACCCATTAAATCAACAAAGCTGGATATATCTGATTATATCAAATGTTACTGAAGATGTAGAGAAAAGTAACTCAAACCTACATGATTGATGGAATTATAAATCAATACAAATATCCTGAAAACAAATGTAATATCTAGTGAAGTTGAAAGTGCTCATACTCTATGACCCAGTAATTCTGCTTCCAGGTATAAGCCCTAGAGAAATGGTCATAAATGTGGACAAGGATTCATATACTAGAATACTCATTGCCACATTGTTCATAATAATAAAAATGGAAATCCCCCCTTGTCCATCAGTAGGAGAATGGGCACATAAATTGTGGTATTTGCATATATTCAATTCTCTTAAGCATTTAAAATTTGATTCATATATACACATTAACATATTAAATACATTGTGTCAAATGGATAAATCATTTTAAAGAAAATATTCATGGAGTAAGATACTTTTGTAAATGTTAAAACACCAAGTATTCCTTTATGTGTACATATGTTGTATACATGTGTGCACAGTGGGTATATAAAATGTGGATGGAAATCCACATCAATTTTAACAAAGCAGTAGGTTTATTTTTAGGGTGGGAAGGTATAGGAAAGGAGCAACACGGGAAAATGGGATGGGAAAATGTCTTCCTTTACCTGAAGTATATTTTTTCAATTTATTTTTTAAAAAACTTTAGATTCCATAAATGATACATGGAAAATATAGGGAGATTCCCATTTCTCCACCCTCTTCCCCTCCCCCACTTCCCCCATTAACAACTTCTTTCATTAGTGTGATACATTTGTAACAATTGATGAACACATATTGAAGTAGTGTTACTAACCATGGTCAATTTTTACATTACAGTTTACACTTTGTACCACACATTTTTATAGGTTTTGACAAAATGTATAATGGCCTGTATCTGTTATTGCAATGTTATTCAGAACAATTCCAATGTTCCAAAATTTCCCCATGTTATACCTATTCTTCTCTCTCCCTCCCCTCAGAACCTCTGGTGACCACTGCCTTTATATCAATGCTACAAGAGCTTCCATTGCTAAAATAATAATGTCTATAATAGGATAATAAGTCTACTTTAGTCCATTGTTCATTCCTCAGTCTTGAGGATTTTATGATGGTGATGCCCACTCTGATCGAGAGGGAGCTTTGATCCCATGGGTCAGATAAGTGGAACTGTCTTGCTTGCAGTTGTAGATAGTCTCTGTTTTTTGGGATGGGCGTTGTCCATCATCATCCTTTTGTTAGTTGACTAGAGTAGGTGTTGGCTAAAACTCTGCTGAGATTCAGGCCTCACCCAGCATAGGAACAGCCAGAAGATTTAAGTCTCTGGGACATATATTTAATGGGTATAGTGCTAATTATAGGTTCAAATAAATGGGCAGAAGAACCAGGTGTAGGAAGATTATAAATGAGTCTATTTCTGATACATTGGGAGAGATGGGTTATCATATATTCCAAGGTAAGGCCCACTGACAGGGTGCTAAATTCATGAGATTGTCTGCCCTGCCTATAGTGTCTAGATGTCTCTAGAGCCCTCAGAAGCACCCCTGCTTGAGGCACTGTTTACTGTGGCAGTCAATGAGATCCTCCTGAAACATTAATAAGCATAACCTATGGAATGACCTCCCAACTCACTTTGAAATATCTTAGCCTTAAAAACTCATTTGCACTTAATATTTCCCCCTTTTGGTCAAGGTCTTTATCCAAATGCATTGGGAGCTGGCACTTGGTAATAATCCCTTGGTGCCAGGGAGGCTCAACCCCAAGAGTCATTTCCTACACCAGAGGGAAGGTGGTGAATTTATATGCTGAGTTTGGCTTAGAGGGAGCCACATTTGATCAACAAGGAGGCTTTCAGGAGGTAACTTTTAGGCAATATATAATACTAGGTTAAGATTCAGTTTCACAAGAACAAGGTTCATAAGTACAACCATCAATGTCAAGGGCCTGGTATATTGGTCTGTCCTTCTTCACTAGGCACTGCCCATGTGCTCTAGGGATTCTTGCCACTCTATTAAAGAATGTAGCAGGACTTCCCAGGATGGGAATTCAATATTCTTTCAGTTATTGTGTGGGTTTCCACCCACAGAGACAATGTCCCATGACCACTTGAACATATTCATATTCCATAAAGACATGTCCCAGGTGCACCCCTCTCCACACATCCCCCCATCACCAACACCCCACACCAGTGATCCTCTCCTGCCACAGTTGTGACCCCTCTGCAATCCAAAACCTCCCCCAAAAAGCCAAAAAAATGAATAAAAATTATCAAAAAATAAAATAATAACTTAAAAACAAATAAAATACAAAATAAATAATAAATAATAGAAAAATAAATTAAAAAACAAAAATTTTATAGTGTCTTTCATCACCATAAGATATGTTATCTTTTATAGTGACAATTTCTTCTATATGTTTCCCCACTGTCTTTTTTTTTTTTTTTCTTTAATTTCAAAGAAGCTTTAGGTTACAGAAAAGTCACATAGAAAATACAGACGATTCCTCTATATCCCATTTCCTCCCCTTCTCACATTTTCCCCTGTTGATAACATCTTACATTTCTTACAATTGATGCACAAATATTGAAGCATTGCTACTAACCATGGTCAATAGTTTACATTATGGTTTACATTTTGTACCATACACTTTAATGGGTTTTGACAAATTTATAATGACCTGTATCTGTCATTGGAAGACCATGCAGAACAATTCCAATCCCCTAAAATGCCCTATGTTCCATTTATTCTATTCTTCCCTCCCCTTTCCCTCAGAACCTGTGGTAACCACTAAGTTTCAATTTTTGAAGAATAAGGTATGTAGTTGCATGCAATAATATTAAGGGCTTGACATATTGGTCTGTTTTCTTTTATTAGGAATTGGCTAGGTTCTAGAGAGATTCTTGTCCCTCTAACTGAGAACATAGCAGGACTCCCAAGGATGGCAGTTTAATATATTCTTGTTTATTGTGTGGGTCTCCACCCACTAAGATAGCACACTATGACAAGATGAACATTTTCATATTCCATAGAAGCATGCCTCAGTTGCACCCTATCTCATATATTCCCCCACCTGACACCCTGCTCTAGTAACTCTCCCCTGCCATATTTGCCAAAAGAACATTCCCATTGTAGTTTTAACCACAGACCTACAAATCCCCAGAGTTCTTTCCTCCAGTCCTCCCCAGTTCCATGGATAGTCCAACCCAAACCCACCTACCCTACTCCCCCTTGCATTCCAGCACCGTTTACCCCCCTCACATCCCTGCACCAACATCAGCCCCATCCATTGTCCAACTACCCCCTTCTACTTTATTGTAGGTCTTGCCCATATTGAGCATCAGTTCACCACACTCTACTCCCTTTCTGTGTCCTGATATCCTGTCTTCCAGACTCTAGCTTTG
This sequence comes from Cabassous unicinctus, assembly GCA_029593785.1. Classification (NCBI taxonomy): domain Eukaryota; kingdom Metazoa; phylum Chordata; class Mammalia; order Cingulata; family Chlamyphoridae; genus Cabassous; species Cabassous unicinctus. Next base: position 92,161 of record JAQZBX010000801.1, read on the forward strand.
TGAGTCTGCTCAATTTGCTTAAGTTATATCAGTGAGGTCACATAATATTTGTCCTTCAGTGACTGGCTTACTTAACTCAACATAAGGTTTTCAAGATTCATCCATATTCTCCCTTGCATTAACACTGCATTCCTTCTTATAGCTGAGTAATATTCCATTGTATGGATATACCACAATTTGCTTATCCATTCATCTGTTGATGGACACTTGGATTGTTTCCAACTTTTGGCAATAGTCAATAATGCCACTATGAACTTTGATGTGCATATATTCGTTCATGCCCCTGCTTTCAATTCTTCTGGGTATATACCCAGCAGTGGGATTGTTGGTCATATGGCAGTTCTATAGTTAGCTTCCTGAAGAACCACCAAACTGTCCACCACAAGGGCTACACCACTCTACATTCCCACCAACAGTGGAGAGTGTTCCTATCTCTCCACATCTCTCCAACACCCGTAGTTCTCTGTTTTTCAATAGCCGCCAGTCTAATAGTTATAAGATAATATCTCATTGTAGCTTTGATTTGCATTTCCCTAATAGCTAGTGATGTTGATCATCTGTTCATGTGCTTTTTAGCCATTTGTATTTCTTTTTTGGAAAAGTGTCTCAAAAAAAGACAAACAACCCATTTAAAAAATGGGAGATGTAGGATTTCTTTATATATTCTGGATATTAGGCCCTTATCGGATAAGTGGTTACCAAATATTTTCTCCCATTGAGTAGGCTCCTTTTCACTTTCTTGACAAACTCCCCTGAAGTGCAAAAGCTTTTAATTTTGAGGAGATCTCATTTATCTTCTTTTTCTTTCGTTGCTCACACTTAGGGTGTAAAATTTATGAAACCATTCTTGAAGTTTATTATTTATTTATTTTTAATATTTTAAACTAATATGACTGCCTTTTCAGAAGTTATTTTGCCTCTTTTGACAATTTACTTGTCTGGAAGTTAAGAAAGTTGAATTTCTTATCATTTAAGATCTATTCTTATAAAATTGTATAGAGAAAGCCCTGGAAGCCCCTCTGAGCCAAAAAACAAACACGCCTTCTTAAGTTTCCTCTACTTTTTGAAATTTGAAATTCCCACCAAGGCAGTTGACCCAGATTGCCAGTCAAGCCCCTAACTCATTACCTTTGACCCAAAATAAATAAAGCTCACCTACTCTAAACCCGCTCCTGTAAGATGGCCAAACTCTGGTCTAATCAGTAGAAGTCAAGCTAATTTCCTTTCTGTGTCTATAAAAATCCTTTGCTATCACTAGAATCCCAAAGCTACTTCTGTTTTTAATTCCTTTGCTGTAGCAATACCTTGGTATACTGAATAAAATGCTGAGGTCTGCATACTCCACTCCAATTTGTACTTCACAATTTTAATGCTGACTTTCCAAAAATCTACAAAACTGAAATCTAATTCCGTGGATAATTCATATCCCAAGAACGCTAACTTGGAGGAGTTATGGCCTAAATAAGACATGCAGCAGAAAGGCAGGACATCTTTATATGTGGGGCCATTGTTTTAGTCTTTAATTACAAATGACAAAAACCAAATTTGCTTAAATGAAAGAGACCTGTATATGTGATCATGTACTTAAACTGTAGAAAGAGCAAAAGTAGGCACTGGCCTTTGGGATGTCTAGAACTAGGATCTCAGACATAATTATAATTTTGTCTCTGAATGATAGTTTTATTTTATCTTCAGTTGCTTTAAATAGAAGAAACATGACTTTCTGCTACTCTTGGTTCTTGACTTCCTTGCCATTGCCCAATCAGAGAGAAATGGGCATTTCCCTGGTAACTAAAATTTAAAACATTCCCAGGGAACAACCCAAATTTGGCTGATTTTGATAACATATCCTGCACTAACCATTGTATCCAGAGTGTGTTGCTCTGACTTGGTTTCTGGTACCACCCCTGTGTCCAGAGAAGAAAAGAACAAAAGCTGGGCCCATGAAAGTACAGAAACTTTGATAACTAGGAGAGAAAAATCAAGGGCCACAAAAGAAAAAAAAAACAACAAACAACAAAATCTTTTTTGTCTCCAGAGTGCTCTGTATACTAAATGAGATTCCAGGAATCTCATTTCACCATGGAACATTATTTCAAGGGCTTACAGATAGACCCTGTTTCTTTCAATTCCCATCTTCCCGTGGATGTATTCTATCCCATATTGCTTCAATGAGGTTACAATATGCTATGGGATAGCTAATTTCCTTGTTAATGTGATGGCAAGGGGGTAATGAAAAATCTGAATCGGTCTCATCTATTTTTCTCCTATTTTAATCCCTCAAACATCAGCTCATTAGAAAACAAGTTAAAATTTTCAATGCTACTTACTTACCAAGAGTCATTCAGCTGTGTTTTAGAAATGAGAAAATGGTATCAAATACCAAATAATCAGTCCTGGAGCAAAGATTAGTATAAGAAACAGTTCAATACTGCTTGGGAAGTGGTTCCTTCATTGCTTTTCCAAATAATTATCATCATCCATATCCCTCAGAAATCCACCAGACTGCAACATGATCCACCACCTTTTTCTGGGAAGAGAGTTTTTGGTCTCTTTGCTTCTGAGGGAGTAATCTCTTCAGGTAAGGAAAAATAAGAGCACTGGAATAATTTTACTAGCGATGTGACAAACATAGCAAGTAGTTACATGCTAATTCAGGCTATCACCTTTAATTAGGATTTGGGGGGCTGAGAGTTCAGCTGTCTTCAGGTCTTGGAAATGAGCACTCATGATCAAAAGCTACCGTCTTTAAATAATTTAAATACATATCCATTTTAATTAAAGCAGATATTGGATATTGGATATGAAACAGCTTTTTTTTTTACCTGTAGATTAGGGTGCTGCTGCTTAAATGGGTATGTTCCTGTACAGAAAGAAACAGCATCTGGTGCAGTCCCTCTTCAGTGCTGAGAGTCAGGCATAAACTTGGCTAGAGTCTTTCTGTGATCCCAACACTTGCCTAGGATGGAGAAGGTGGGGACGGAGCTCCTTCTAGCATTGCCAGGTGGGTCACTATACAGGTCTTAACAGCTAAAAGAGGATAAACCAAACAGGTTCTGCTCTTCTGAAAATGGGCTGGGTCTCTTCCTGACCCCAAAGCAGAGTGTTTAGATGCAGCAAAGCATTTGATGAATCATTAGACATGTTCCAAATTTTCCTGTAAAGGAAGGTCTTTGCTGAAAAAGTTGAAGTGTTCATTCAGTCTGTGCAGAGACCTGGATATGACCCCTGCACACCATCATAAGCAAGAAGGATGCCTTGCCCTGCCCTTTTGGGGTGAGTGAAGAAGCCCAAAAGGAAAGTCTGGCAAAGAAATATTACCTAGAAGATTTCAGCTGTCCCAAAAATACTACCTTCTCACTTTCTGCTTCATTAAAGCACTCTCTCTTTCCTCTCATTTATTTGGTACTTTCTTCTTTTGTCTCAGATCCCCAGGTGAGTAGAACACAGCAGCTACTGTCAGCAAATCTACTGGCAATCAATCAAAGGAAAGTCAAAGAGAAAGAGAGAGAGGGACAGAGCAAGGACAGAACAGGAGAGGAGAGGGAGGAAGGCATACGGGAGAGGGAGAGGGGAAGAGTGAAAGGGGGGAAAAGGGAGAGGGAGAGAAACAGAGGGAGAGAGGGAGGAGAGGGAGAGGGAGAAGAGAAGAGGGAGAGGCAAAGGGAGAGAAGGTAAGAGAGGGAGAGAGGGGAAGGTATCATGAGAGTTGGGATATCATAGAGCAAATTTCATTTGCTTATGTTTTGATTCCCTTATGCCTATGTCCATCCCTTCAGGCTTCTAAAAAAAGTAAACCATGG